>JAULBM010285614.1:0-16249 GCA_032357055.1 Geukensia granosissima | reverse complement strand
AGTGTAAAGCACTACATATTTATGACAGTCTTTTAAAAAGCTATTTATTTTCAAATTGAGTAGCGAACATCCTTAATAAAAGTCTTAAATAACGTAATTTCTTAGAAATATAGGATAAAATTGCATATAAATATACCTGAGTGTAGTAATGTTCATACTCGTGTTCTGTTACAACGTTATCACCTGTTAAAATACCATACAAACACATACATTCACGTATTTACTAACATAAAACGGATATTGCATTTTACCTAACTGGATTACACATTCTCTTAATTTATTTACAAAACTCTTCTTGCTCCTTTCGATGGTGTTTTAATTTTTTACTTTTTAGCCTATCTGACCTAAATGGTCGTTGAAGTTATTATAAGTTAGCGTACATCTTGTCTGTTTGTCCACAACTATACTAATCTGGTCTGAAATTGATTGTCCATTTGGAACTTAACCTTGATAGATTGACAGATTGGTCGGTTTTCTTTGAAATTAAGTCAAGCGTAACATCCATGACGACTGCCATTACTGGGGATTTGCTTTAGATCTTGTCTAAATTATCACAATTAATTTGAATGTATTGTTCAAAGTGGCCACAATGTCGGTGTTTATTATACTGTTTACAGCAACGACTATTCAATTTCTATAATTTTGATTAAAGGAAGTACCTAGGTATGATAATTTTAGAATCATTTCTCTTTAACATAAAATTTCAGTACCTGATATCTGTGTTACATATTTTCTTCGGTATATGATTACGTGTGAACAATATATAATCATAAGAATATTGTGCTTTTCTCGAGTTTACGTTGTTTATGGGTCACCTGTAGTCAAATGTTAACAAAAAAGACAATATACGACTATAAGGTGAAATTTGGAGAATCTAAGTTTACTATGGCAAAAATACTGGAAAATGGCTTTTTAAAAACGCAAAGAACACATGAAGAAAAAAGCCAGCTTATATCGCATCATTTTAAATTAAATTTCCCGGAAAAAATTTTAAAAGTTAACAAGTAAATCGAGCATAATTATACGGAAAGGAGTCTTTTTGTTCAAAAATGATGATTACTGCTCCTTTGAAAACATAAAAATTACTATTTTGTATAATTATCATGTTTGGCATCATTCACACAATTTTGGACGAAATAAAATATTATATTTTAATCCGTATATTTATATAACCGCGGAAACACTCTAGCCAGGTCATTTTTATTCAGTGATTATTGTAGTTAAACTGCATAGCATCAACTTAATTTGTGACCAAGAAATACAAAGGTTGTCTTACGTATTTTGCAGACGCGTTTCCCTCTCCACGAGGTCTAATGAAGAGTCCTTGTGTGGATTAGTATCAATTTATCAATCTGCGATGAGGTATTCGGCGTGAAAGTGTTACTTAGTCACGGTATATAAATTTCCCATTCACATTTTAAAGCTTTCTCTGTTTCTTATGCAACTGCAATGACGTCTCCTTGATGAGAGGTTACTCCGTGAAATGTACATAAAGTATACTTAAATTTTCCGTATTAATTTAACATTGTTAATTTTGTATTTTAACAATTGGGTCTTATCGTTTTTCATATTCCATTACATTTTTAAGCCAATGCGTTTATTGTCTTAAGTTAAGGATAAACACGTCATTCAAATACCAAAAAAGTAACTTATGACGCGTTGTTAAGTATGATAAAAAATTAATGCTAAATAATAATATACCGGAACTATCAAATGATTGAATCTAGACCGGTTTGCAACAGAGATACCTGATTGATCCATCTGAGTCAGAAGGCCATCGGCGTCAGCATGGTTAGCAAGGCAGTCACCATCTGTATCAATGTGATGGAAGATCTCCAATGAAAGAGCTCTGGGTTGCTTTGTAAAATAGTTTGCATACTCGTCGCATGAAAGTTTGGCATCACCTTTAAGTTTAAATGAATTAGATTAATATAAAATAATTGTAATTGAATCTCAAAACCATTAGGCTGCAATCGTTATGACAATTTAACGAATATTAATCGCGTGTTTTGCTTCCGAGTTTTTCATGTTTTCTGTTGGAAACTTTTTGTAAGCTTTTCATAATTAAAGACATTTGGTATAGATTTGCCTTCATCACTGTAACTTGTTGCTTTGTTGGCTATTATATCGATTTTGCTATTTTATGCTAATACTGTTACGTGACAATGCATACAAGCTTGTTTGATTTTATTTGACGATATATTACGAAAATTTTTATAGTTCTTAAATATCTTATTAAACCTATTTTGAAACACTTGATTAGTCATGTCGTCTTTAAAAGTAAATCAAGCTTCCTATCAATAAACTGCGAGCATTTGCTGAAGAGAACCTCCCTTTTAGGTTTATTTTGTCTTTTGTATCATTATATTTCAGACACTTTTCTGTGTCAATGGACTAATTAATTTTGCAGGATCTTTATCAAACGTTTTAGCTGTGTAATATTTTATTTTCAACTTTGTTCACGACTTTCTGAGAAAGGTTTGAAACCAACAAAACGAGTAAAATACCGCTTCATGTTGAATGCATATCCAAAACCCAGCACTCTTGGGCATATGATAGTCCTCATGTTGATTTTATTATTTAATTTTCAAAGCAATATTTATTAATATTTCGATATTTACCATGCAATTTAACCTGTACACTTATCATGCTTATGAAGATTAAAAATCCTTCCCATTAGTGTTATGGCACCTTCTTGAAATTCCTAAGAAACGTTTAAGATTTTTTTACTGATTAGTGTTATCTCTGTCATTTACTTTATATTTATTATGTGCATATTGATTCAGTGTGAACTTGTGTGCTCATTTTATTATAAGAACTATATAGGTGTATAGATTGGTTCTCAATTGTTCAAAATAACTTTCTATAAACTATCGATTTTAAAAATTTCAACATTCCAAATGTTTGCGTTGTTTGCTTATCTTTAAATCATCTCAACTCAAACCAACCGTTTACGTCTATTGCCCTCAAGACTGCATCATATTCGTTCATTTCTAAAATCCCATCGTGATTTGTATCGATAGCGAGGAAACTATTGCGGACTAAATCTTTCAATTCGTGGCCATGAATGTGTTGACTGAAACCAAAAATGATATACTTTGTATTTTTATTTGGTATAAGTTTTAAGTAACGAGGCTTTATTTCTTGTATTGAAAATGGTAGATATCCTTCCGTTGGATTTGGCTGCTTTTTAAGGTTTGTTTTGGATACGCATGATTCTTTTTTCCATTTTTTTTTACTTGGCCCTTCCTATGTTTTGGCTAAAATGCTTCTGATGAGAAGTTACTCATTGAACTGCAACCCAACATAATCAAATTTGTACTGTATTTTTTGTTTCCATTAAGGGAAACGGATATGAACTTAAAAGTATTAGTCTCTGGATATAGTTTTAATCATTATGAAAAACACACCAAAGTCATACCAAACTTCATTTTATTTGAAAATTGACTACCAAATAATAATGGTCACTATGGCAGGTTCAATTGTTTAATTTTTTTTTGTAGGCCAGATCTTGTCCTTTCTGATTATACGATTTCGCTCCTTTGGAATCTTTGAATTCTTTTTGTGTGCACAGAACGAAAACGATTCCATTTTTATACTTTCTATAGCAAGTTTTTGGAAAAAAGCAATTTAACAAAGTTATTTACCAGCTAGCATATCCCAAAACTGTCAGTAATAACAGGACACACTTCATGTTTTTCTGATACCTAATGAAGTAAAAAAACAGATTTAATTACGCAGAGATATATACATTAGGAATATGTACAATCTGTTTTAATAATCATGTCTGCGATTTCCTGCTACCGAAAAATATAAAATAAAACTAAAATAACACTTTTTCCATCAATAGTTCATGGTACATCTGAATTTGTTCTCAGAAAATAGTTTGTATAATTGCAGTAGAATGTGTAAGGTTTGAGTTTTGTGATGAAATAATAAGCAGAATGGGTACAGATTTTTTATTTCTCTTTCCTAAGACCTTTACTTTCACGCGCCTGATGAAATATCAATCAAGATTTCCCCCCAAGACTGTGTGAGAATACTGCTGTACAGTTCCATTCATCTTTTGGTGGAATATATATTTTCTTTCTTAAAAATGCAAAAAAGATTACTTGTTTTTAAACAAATTGTATCACTAAAATAATTTAAAATTTATATGTCGCCCAGACAAGGCAATCAAAGGGGACATTGGTTCCAACATTAGATAAGTTCCAATTTTCTCATCATATTTTATGCTACACCTTTAAGGATTATCTCCTAAGTGATTTCATGTTTTATCTAACTTTTAAATTTGACCATTCAAATCACAATTTAACACCAAAACTAACAATTGCATGTCCTTTAGGTTCGCCAAAACTTTAAATTCAAAATATCAATCTATTATCTAGATATTTTGGTCCCTTGAATAAATATCTGCATAAGCAACCTCCACTCTGTCTTTATTCTTCTGTGTTACTTTGGTTACCTAACATATTAAGTTTATCATAAAAAATTATAGGTGTGTGACAGGTATTCAGTTGAGAGTTAATGTGTTGTCTTTTATTTTTTATTTTTTATTCTTTTAAAAATTTAGGAACATGCTTAACTTACTGATATTGTTTGTTTTATTTCATTTTAACTGTAAGATCAAAACATATTGCTATTAGTATATATAATCTTACCTTGAGTAGAAACAAAAAATAGTTCAGTTTTGTTCAGATCTAATGACTTTAACCTTAAAATCGTTATCAAGTCTGTTGGTCTACATATGCTGAGCTGTCAACATTTTTCTTATCAAGCACGTTCTCTCAATTCGCCGGATATTTGTAGGCTACGGTATATTAAGTCTGGTGTATAATAGCCATGTGAGAGATCAAAAGTGCATAGTTCAAAAAGACAACAAAATATAATATTAATAATATTAATAATATAAAACAAAATAATATATTAAACGAAAAATAAAGGAACAGGGGCTTGGTATCCAAAACTCTTTTTAAAAAAGTGTGGGATCAGGTGCTCCTGAAAGGAAAACATCCCCTGTCCTACGCGCATACCCTTAGTGGAATCCTTACACTCTGATCCGGGTTAACGTCAATCCGAGATGAGGTCAACTTATTGTTGTTTAACCAGTAACAGGTCCATAAATAGCTGAGATAAACTGATACCATATGGAACAGCCAATTTATGATGGCGGCTGTTGAATTTAAGGAGGGACGATTTCAACCTTGATTTGATGTATCCTTGTTGTGGTAATTTATGCAGCAATGGTCTCATCAGAAAATTCTGATACTTGGAACAGGCACAAGAGTATCGAATCAACTTCAAAACTTAAACCTTGTAGCTAGGTGAAGCAGGAATATTGCCACATAAATATGGGAAGTTTATAATAGGAAAGTTAAAGTCATCCCGTTTGTCGTAAATCTCAGATATTAGTACTCCCTCTTGTTCAATTTCGAGAAATGAATCTAAGTATGAGGCTGATTCTTATGAGTCTGTGGTATCCTTAATTTCTAGCTAGCTGGGATTATTTGGACGAGATGTTCAGTGAACGTAGAATAATTCAATGACCAAAAAACATCGATATAACGAAAAGTAAAATTAAATGATGTGGCCAATTTCTTTTGGTTATTTCGCAGGTGTTCCTGAATGAATTCTTTTCATACGAGTTCAAAAACAAGCCGTTAATAGGGGCGCACAATTTTTGCTCATTGGAATGCCAACGGGCTGTTGAAAAAATCTACAATAACGTTGTCAATCAGAAAGTCCAGCAGAAAATGGAGCACCTGAATGAATCCACTATTTGTCTTTCTTTATATGGAAACTTGTGTAGTTTTTGGTATTCAGTTTAAAGAAGCAACATCCGATACGTCGGTAGTCACGTGTAGTAGGTTTATATCTTAGGTTACCAGATGTGTCGTAGATGCCAAGCAGTTTTGTCAACCAATCAAGGCAGTGTTTTTCACCTATAAATATACAGTGTTATTTGAGGCTTTATCGGCTAGAACAACAACAAATTTTGCAGGAATGGTGGACAAGCCCCTCAAGACAGCAGGGTACTTGAAAACTCAAGGAACTTTAGTGTCTAATCGACCCTTGTAATTTTTTATCCGTTTGTGAGTTAATGATTTGACAGTCTTGACCCGTTCAGAAAGGGTTTCAACCTCTACATTTCTCGCTGTTTGGTCTAGTTTATGTTTTACATTGTAGAAGTACTTCCCTTTTACGGGCTGCAGATAGAATGCAAGACCAAAAATGCCTTGCTATATCTTGTTAGAAGTAAACCAAATGAAATAAAGTGTCTTTCAGAATAACAGTTTAGGCACCAGTCTTGATAATGAATTCAGTTCCACAATCAATCACTATACACTAAACACTAAACTGTGAGTTCATGCCTCGAAAAAGGGTGCATTCGACTAAAAGTGCATGTAATTACGTTTGTCGGGTATTGTCCTTTTGTCTTTTCTGGCTTCTTCCACAAACAATACCTTATTTGCCACAACAATAACAAACAACAATGAAAGTCATCTGAAAGTGGAAATCCAGTGCGTTTAAGCTATAAAATAGCACAGAAAAGACCTAACTGTCGTATACTGAGCTTTTTATAAACTGGTAGGTGGAACAAAGTATTCTGGCATAAAGTATTTCATATAGAAATATTAGCTGTTGTGACAGCTAAATAAAAATCTAAGCACAAGTGCATGATAACAGATCTTGTTATCTTAATTCAAGACATCAATCAAAAACCGTCAGGCTGTGATTGTCTTAAATGTTCATTTGTTGCACTTGTTTGTTAAAAACTGTAAGTGAAATCAGATAGAACCCATATGTTTGAGTTTCAGCATACAAAGATGAGCTCTAAACGAAAAGGAAACGCCCAGTAATTCAGACTCCACAAACTTCTTTACAAAACAACAAGATCAAGTGCTGTGAGTATACCCAAAATCCGTCCCTTACTCCCCAACTGTCATGGATCCCTTTAATTCTCAGCCAGATTTAGGTAAACAAGAGAAATTTCGAACTTTGTTTCTAAGTTACAATATAGAAATGAGATATGTATTATGGTTGTCTGTGTGACTGCCATCTCAAAATATAATTAAAAAACATTACAACGGTCAAAGATGCTTTAAATGTGTATTGAAAATGCAGAACAACAACGACATCCACTGGACAAGTTTCCTGGCTTTGGACAGGAACTTCAAGTATGTGACGAAGTTAAACATATTTGTGATTGCTTGACCCTCCGCATCACATTGGAAGCGATATTTATTGATTTTTTTCATAGATTTCAACCAAGAAAATCCCGATACAAAAATGTTGCCATATAAAAGTTTTAAAATGGTAGCATGTAACAATTTAATCTCACACCCTGTCGAGTAGAATCCCACCAAATCTGTAGTGCACTTACACTTACATTGTTGCGCTTTACTCCACGATAGACATTGTCTTGCATATATAGGTAAAATGTTAAAATAATACAGAGTATTTAATAATTTTAAATATATTTTTTTCAGAATTCAGTATAATTCGCATCGGTAAACAATGTATTTCTCGGGAAAAGAATCTGCTCTCACACCAATACCAGATAAAAACATTTTTTTAAACCAACTGCATAATGTTCAATGTACAAAAGAAAATAAAATGTGCCGCCCTCGAAACAGTATTCGCTGTTTCTGACAGATACTTCAAAATTTAAACACAGTTGATATCTTGCCTGGTTTTTTTAAGTCCTGTATAATCTATACAAGTAGTTATAACATAACATGGATTGTATTAACCCAAGTATCAGTGGGATGTGAATGTAAAAAAAACATTTGAGAAAATTATATGTATAAATATATACACTTTTGATCTACAGAGGTGTTCGTCTTTGAGTTGTATTATAATGATATATTCAAATTCCAAACGTAGTTATTCTGTTTATTCCTTGAAGCAACGCTTAAATTGACTTTGTTTAACAATATATGTTATTGTAACATTTGAATGGAATATGTTGAAAATATTTCTAATAGTAACGTTTAAATGCACTGTGTTTATTTCATTATTTATAGTAATGATTAAATGGACTTTGTTCAATACATTTTTAATAATAATGTTTAAATGGTCTATGTGTAATACATTACATAAAGTAACGTTTAAAATTGACTCTTTTTAATACATACTTATTACAAAATACAATGTATATAATAGTATAGTAACTTTAATTTGGATTTTTTTTTAATGTGATTACAGAGTGAAGTTTGTATAGTGGCGGCGTTAGTGACGTTTATAAGGGATCCACGATAATGACACGTCATAACGATGCATCTTCGGAACCCTTGAATTTCATTATAGGTGCCTGTTGTATTCTTTTTGCTAAAAATTTCCGAAATAACTGCCTTTGTTTTATTTGCAAAATATTAAACTTATTTTACGGAACAAGTCAGTCATTAATTACTGTTTAAATGAAATGTTATGTAAAGGAATTCGTCGATTCCAAGCCTTTGTTCCTTCTGTTTTTGTTTTATCGTTTAGATTTTTTTTTAATTTGTCTTGTCTCTTTGGACTATGTACTTTTGATCTCACACATAGATATTCTACACTGGACTTAAATAGACTTTGTTTTTATGATTACGGATTGACTTTTTATTATTAGTGACTCGTTGATGACTTATTTTGTATTTTCTTGGTAGTAGCAGGACTTAACCATACGTCTTTGGTGTAACGGAACCCTTGTATTTTATTTCAATATGAGTGACTCATATATATTTGTTCATTGATTGTTCAAAATTCCCATAATGAAATAAAGACGTTTGTTTTATGTGTAAAATCTCGATCTAATATTATAGGACAAACTCAGCCACTTACTGTTTTCAGTGTAAAAAAGGTAGAACATAGGAATATAGTTGATTGCTGATCAACAAAACTACTGAACATATATACAATATTTCACACAATTATCATACTTATTTATATTGCACCGGTAAAAATAAGCACATAACATTGAAATTACTCCGAAACCAAATTTGACTTCAAATTTTAAAACATGTTTGCCAGAGACCAGCCCCGCAATAGGAGTTATATATCTTTTTATTGATTTATTATTTTACAGAAGTAATGTCTAAAAAAGTCTTTATTACATGCACTTATCCTTAACAAGTCCTTTAAATAACATATGATATTCTGCCAGTGTCTGAATCTTGACAAATAACACATAATTTAGTAATGGTTTTATTTGGTCAAGAGATGGTCTCATTTTAATTGTCTGCATGTGGCGTTCCTACAACGAAAACATAAAAAATTAACTCTATTAAACATGCCTCTGTTATGATACAGAATATTTTCCGTCGGCAAAGAAAGGAAACAACTTTAAATGAACAAAATTGGAACTTGAATTAACATTTGTTCATCATGAAAATACTGATGCGTAAGACTCGATTTGCATACATGGCTTAATGAAAAAAGCTGTGTAATTTTTTGCACTACATTCATGATATCGTTGAGATAGAACTTTTACACACGTTTTGTGTTTACAGACTTAACATTATAGTGTTTGCATATTCATCACAGAGTGATAAGATACAGCTTGACACGCCACATCTTCCTTTTTTGGCCTCTAGCGTGTCTGATGAAGGTAAATCCAGAAAAGATGTGGATTGTGTCTTTATGGCATATATTCCACATTTTTTTCGTTTAAACCTGTTGTGGATAGTATTGAATATGATATTTAACTGTATTCTTGTAGACCAATATAGAAAACTTCAATTAAGCAAATTATCCCCTGACTTTGGTAAATTATAGTTAAAGGACTATATATGGTACAGTTCAGTCACTACAATTGATTTGAAAGTCTAGTGTTACTTACCTTGATTATTATTTTTATCCATGGTGACCATGGTTCACATGACCAAGGTGGTGCATAATCTAAAAAAGACCAGCTTACTTACGTTATAAGACGAGTAATACATAGAAATTGCCTATTTTTAACGATTTGAATGAAGAATGATAGATATAATGCGCAGTATTTTTTATTACTAATCGTAGATCTATGATGTACATGTATTCTAATGAACGTAGATATATTATATATTTAATAAACGTAGATATATGATGCACATACATTTTATCAGTAGGTACAAAACATGTCATAGGCGAAAAATCCAAGGAACAAATCAACGGAAGAGGTTATTTTCAAATGCTAAGTACCGATTCGCAGCAATATATTGTCTAGCAGGAGAATGAGTCCTCCAAACTATTGTTGAATACATTAGGTATGCCCTTATCATACATTCTTTATGATAAATATATTATTCTTTTAGAAAGAGTGGATTCGAAGATAAAACTGTGGACGAATAGCCAAAAAGAGACAAGACATTGGTTAACTGCAAAAGCTAGCACAAACCATGATTTGTCACTTAAAAATGCTGGGATTAGGTGGTTATGATCAAAATATTATTCCACTGTAATAATATTGACGACACAATCACATTGTCTAATTGGTCGAGAGAGTACCACCTGACATTGAACAAATCATCGTGTTTCCCTTTCAACATCGTGTCCACTTATCATTTTCCCTTCTGACGCCATTATCAAACGTTGCGCAATCGGCAAAAAATGTCATTGATGGTATAATCTTTGTTGAGAGAAATATGAATATTTTCACTTTCTTTTGTCAGAAATAAGCCAGTAGAATAAATTATTAATCTCCCTTGCAGAAGTGAAATATGAAACCCTCAAAAACCTTGTTCGGGTGAACAAATTTTCATATTTCACTTCTGCAAGGGGAATAAATGTATATTTTCAAATTATTTGAATTCCGTTGTTCCGTCTTTCAATTTAAACCTGCAGAAATGTATATGTCATAAACTTTATACGTACTAGTAGGGTTAAACAAAATATTAAAAACGTGTTTTATCACCCTAAGATTCATAACTACACAGAAATAATAATATATAACTTACATTGGTATAATAGTGTTCATATTCATGTGCCGTAACTTGTTGATCTCCTGTATGAACAGAAATATTAATAATAAGATCATGAAACTTTGAAGTATGGCGAAAAAGGACAATATAACGGATCTAAATAGTCTAAACTGTGGAAAGAGTGCTTATAATAAAAAATCAAGTATTGTAAACGAACTGCTTTGTTAACCATTTAACTACAAAAATTTAATTATATGAATGCAAAAGAATACAGTACCTGATTGGTCCATGAGAGCCAACAGACCAACTGCATCATCATGGCTAGCCAAACAGTCACCATTTGAATCTAGATGATGGAATATTTCCAATGACAGGGCTCTGGGTTGGTGCGTAAAGTAGTTTACATACTCGTCACATGAAAGTTGTCCATCGCCTTTCAATAAAGATCGATCAAATATTGAAATATATTATAAAAACGGAGTTTTTCATAAATTTTGATAACTGTTTCATTATTCTTGATAACCTGTGCGGATGAATTTTTGCGTATGTTTATTCGTGATACAATGTGGATACATTCATAATCCGCTATCCAAATCCCAATTCTAGTATAAAAATGCATCCATTGATGACACAAATTTTATTGAATAAATCTTTTTAACAATAGTAACATAACTACACAAAGAAATTAAAATTAGAATTTCCATTGCCAATGGCTTCCAGTTTGAAAATTTTTCACTATAAAAGTGCACATTTTCATATGGATACTCTACTATATGCAAAGTTTAGTTTCATTGTGAAAAGGCATTGTTTCAAGTAAGCACAAACAAAAACTAACCGTTCTTGTCTATTGCCTTTATTACTGCCTCGTATTCATTCATTTCTAAAATTCCATCGTGATTTGTATCAAGAGCGACGAATCCGTTGTGGACTAAATCTTTCAGCTCGTGTCCATGTATTTGCTGACTGAAAAAGAGAAAGGTAGTCAGTTTTGATATTAAGATGTAAACAGTAGGTTCAGATAGAGAAATTCAATTTATAAGTTTTCCACCACTAAAATGGCCTTGCATTAAAAGCTTTCCGACAACCACAAACATTTTTTCGGCAAAGAACTGACGATAAATAATTTGCTATGTCATATCGTCAAAGCAACATACGTATTTCATAATATTTTGACAAATATTGACTTAAGCAAAGAATAATGCCATTTTATTTGGGTTCAGGTATATGAAACTAGAAATGAAATTGAAACGCAACGCAATAAAATTAATTTAGACGACGCGAAACAAAAAGAGCGAACTATAACGAAAAGAAATGAAATTAATTCACACAAACTATAAAAATTGTAAAAAAAATAAGTTTAAACAAATCCCAGCACTTCTATAGATCAATATAATTTCTTGATAAAACATTAAAAACTATAAATTAAGAAATTATTGCGTGCATTTATTATTCCCAAAGTTGCGATACTGGTAATAATGCGAGTTTAAATATCTTGATTTAGTTAATACTGTAATAGAAAACAACTAGCAAAATTCCAAATGCGAGTTCTAATTAATGCGATTTGCATCCTGTCACGTTATTCGCAATAATAAAAACATTGCAATAATTTCTTAATTTACATTAATACTTTAAATGGAACGAAACAATAAATTTTATTTGATGTAAATTATTCCCATCAAAGACAATAGATAAAAGTTTTTGTGACAACAGCTGTCTGCGCACAGGGCCTCTATCTCTCATTTGTTAACTCAACATGCCCCCCAAACTTATTTGTGTAATATTAGAAGAAGGATGTTTGGTGAAATACCTCGAGGATACCTGACTAAAAGGGCTATACATGTCTGCTCAAATGCTTTCCATATTTCCAAAATCATTAACGATGTATGAGTCCTTCTTTTTTCGCTTCACAGTTGTGAGATAATCAAGGGGAGGGCGGAGGTATGGACATGCACACAAACTTTTTATACTAGTACATGGTGATTATATCCGTCGTAACTTATTTGTGATTCAAAGTGTAAACAAAATTCTCACTCTCTGCATTTAAGGCTTATGGCTCATTTATACTGCGTCGCGCGACATCTCGATATCGCTGAGATAAAATAGAATAAACAAACTACAACAAGTATAAAAATCCAGAGATTTTCGCGCGTCAGTCGTAAGATGGTCGCTTTGGAAGTATAAATGAGCCCTTACATGTATTTTATCATCTAAGATCGTAGAAGGAAAATTACCCGAACAATAAAGAAAGTATAAACTGACTGTTTATTTGGTGAGCTAGCACGTTAAAGATAGGGCTCAGCATGCCGGTCTAGTACAAAGCAGGGTTCATTCATCATCATTTTTCATTAATATGCTCTCGTCCTGAATATGCAGGTAATATTTGCCACTGGACGTTAAGCAACGGCTGTAACTTCAAAAAGTTAAGTTATGTTTCTTAAGCAACAACTGTCGATCAAAAAACGAAGATATATCAATTTCTAATTTTGTGTTCTTAAAATTGAAAAATAATATGATAAATACTCTTTCGCGTGCGGATTGATAATGACAAGATTCTTTTCATGTGAAAGGGCTGAAAGCAGGGTAATTATGCACGGAGTCTGCCGAGGTTTCTCATTTTGAAGAGGCTCATGCAATAAATCTGTTCTGTTGGATTTAACCCCTTACCTTTTCATCATGTTAAAAGAACATTGTACAAGACAAAGAAATAAATAAACTAAAAATACTAACCAGCTAGCATATCCAAAAACAGCCAATAGTACCAGGACGCACTTCATTGTTCTTTTTTCTAATTGCCAAAAACATAAAACAAAGTAGGGTAAGAATGCAGCAACTTATGATATGACATTGCCTTAAAACAAATGTGTTATTACATTTACTGCAGGGAGCATAAATTGAATTAATTTTGAATGTTACTCATATATGTGCTGGCAACAGATCACAGGTATGTAACATGATCGGTGCCTTCTATTGGTAAATTTTCCCCGACACAAAATCATGTTTCGAGAAAAAATTAGCTTATTTGTCCCGAACTAGACGTTAAATAACCGTTTAATTCTCCCAAAAATCATAATAAAGAAAATCTTTCTCGTTAAACAATCAAATTCATACTGCTCGCTCGCCAAATGCTTTTGAGGGTCAGAATTTTTCACCACTGGTATGTCTGTACAAAGCAGATTCTTCTTATTTCGACAATATATACTTACAACGATCTTAAATACCTAATAAATGTAGCCTATCTTACATATAAATTTGAGGCACAAGGTATAGAAAATAAACATTGTTGAAACTATTTTTTTATATTTGAAATACAAAATTCTTAGGCTAATTGAAAAAAAAATTCCTTTCGGGTTATCATTTGCTGTATCAAGGGTAGAATTTTGTCACACTAACTTCAAAGAATCAGAGGATAACTTATAGGTTGATAAAATGTGTTTTGCAAACTCGTCGTATTTAAAATGGTCAAAATGAGATCTTACCTAGTGAAAACTCGAACTGAATTAGTTTTTCTTTCACCACAGCTTTATTGCATCGGCCTCGTTATCTTATTATCTAACCTGGTCTATTTTTGAGAAGTAGACATGTGCTGTAATCACGATTTCATTAATGCAAAAAGCACGTGTTGGTTTGAAATTGTTTCAAAAATTATGTCCTTGTAAAAGTTACTGCATCCAAAAAACATCTTTAATTTATCTTTAAAAGTAAAATTTACACCAGTAACACAGCTCATTTTTATGTTAAAATAAATATATGTAAGTAAGACAATGCAATTAGAGTATTTATACATGTTCATGTTATAGAAATGTAAATATAACAGTCTATCTTGAATGCTAATTTATAGTGCATTCTTAAGTACAAATTTACTCAAAACAATGAAGTGTGTAAGAATTAAATTAAATTTATCATCATCATTTTAAAATAGAAAAGTAATTTAAGACATTATTGCTAAAATACTGCATTTATTTGGACTTGATTGACCTTTAGGAAATATATTCATTTTACAAATAATCATGGATATCTTCCCTCTGTCGTTAGTTCGCCAATAATGATTACCTCTACTGATTGTGACTAACCACTGTCTTTGACTACTGAATAACACGACAGGTGTCACTATGAAGCAGAAGCACGGTGGATATCATTGTACTGCGACAGCGTGATTTTTTCCGGTTTTCTTTTCGAATTTTTTCAGTCTGGAGAATATATGACTTTTTCCGGTATGTGTGTTGACAGTTCAATATTTCACTTTTTATTATATATGTAAGCGTTTTTATAGTTTATTTGTAAAGGCGAAAGGTATATATTGTACGTTTTAAATACAAAGCTGGATCGTTCCACATATAAACACAATTGAGACTAGTTTCATCAAGATACGGAAAAAACCTAGACCATACGGAAAAAAGTGAGGATGCTCAATAATTTACATGAAAAATAATTTTAGTCAATTTTTTTTTTTCATTTTTGTCCTAAATGCTGTCAATAATTTTTATTTTGTCACTTGCACATTACCAATACCTTGTTTTCCTTGTCAATTAATTGTATTTTACATTAATTCCAGCCGAACTTGTTTTGATTGATGTCTTAAATTAAGATAACCAAATTTGTTTTCAACTGTGTTCGGATTTTGAACTAGCTGTAAAAACAGCGAGTACTTGAGGTCGGTTCATCTGGTTGTTTCTTGTTTTATTTGTTATTGTCTGTGTACAATATATCGACCTCAAAGTTCAATAGTATGCAGTAGGTTTTTAAAGTTTGCTTTATATGTCGTTTTAAAACACAACTGTCACAGTTTCAAGGGAGGGGCGAATACTCAAAAACACGTTTAACGGGCTGTCCTAAGCCAAGCAACCTTGCAATAAATTGGATGTGGATGATGTTTTTTATGTTTAAATGTTACTTGTTTAACATTGAATACTTATATCTGGCCGATATTGTTATCTGAGTATAATCACTTTTTAGCTCACCTGGCCAAAGGCCATGTAAGCTTTTGTCATCACTTGGCGTCCGTTCGTCCGTCCGTTAGTTTTTCACATTTTAATCTTCTCCTCTGAAACCACTGAGCCAAATGGAACTTAACTTGGTAGGAAGCATCTATATAAAGTCCTTTATAAAGTTTTCTCATTTCTTCCCGATCCGTCAACAAACATGGCCGCCATGGTCAATTCTCGTTCTCATTGGCTGATACATTCTCTTCTGAAACCGCCTGGCCAAATGGATTAATATTTGGTATGGAGCATCTAAGGAAGGTACTTTATAAAGATTGCTCATTTCGTTTGGATCCGTCAACAAACATGGCCACCATGGACGATTCTTGTTTCTGATTGGCTGATACATTAAAAATCTTCTTCTCTGAAACTGCTTGGCCAAATTGATTA
>JAULBM010285603.1:0-16250 GCA_032357055.1 Geukensia granosissima | reverse complement strand
AAAATTTTAAACAACGCACAAACAAATTTTTAAATGATGTTGAAGGAGTGTAACGTTTCTTTTTTTGACTAGTATATGAATAAAGAAATTAAAACTTGTTTTTGTTTTCTAAAAATCTAAATTTCACTGTTAAATATAACTTAGCTATATATATATAATACATTAACCTGAATCAACAACCGCTTGTGTGAATTTATTTTCATAAAACTTCCAAAATATCATTTTTAAAATCTACATCCGTGTTCTCCTCTATCTACATTACGAATATATAACGTTAATATAACGTTAATTTGACACTTTGAAACCTTGCTATAACACGTCTTATATTGTGCATATATATCAGAAATTTCATAGATATTCAAAAAAATAAATGTAAATATATCCTTTTTCAAAATTTTGTAAAAGTAAATTAAAACGTTCAAATTACTACTATAGAAATAATATGACTTTTGAATTAAATAAATTGATAGAAAGATTGATAATTAATTGCTTAACGTCTAGTGGCAAATATTCCATTCATAACAGTATAACAGCATTTGAGTTCCACTTAAAAATAGGAGGAAAGGGTAGGGACGAAAAAATAGCCTTTTGCAAAGTCATATATAAGCCTACTCTTTTTTTCAAAATCTACAAAAGCATTCTCCTCTCACGTTACTCACTATGGTCCACTGTAACCGCTTTCCGTGTTACGACCTACCAGTCCCCTAACGTGAGTATTTCCCTTATCCGCCATCTGTGGATCGCGCTTAGTCAGCTCTGTGGGTCAAGTTCTGGAGACCGCTTCGGTGCCAGGATTTACAAATTATGATGTAGTTTAAGTTTCAATAATACAAACTAACTGATTTTTATTTTGTTTTTCAAGATATTGAATAATTTTGCTGATAGGATATGACAATATTGTATTTAAATCCAATCTATTCCGTATATAAACAGCGGTGCATATGGCAGATTTATTAGTCAACTGAAGATTACTATACAGTGATAAATCATATATCTTTACCCATGCGACCACCTTTAATGTTTATAAAAAGAGTATATATTATCTGATTTTATTTAGTTTAAATGCAGAAAAGTATTCGCAGGTTGTCCTTGTTTGAGCATGTATAATGAAATTTACAACTTAATACGGCCCATATTAAAATGATATAATATATATTCGCTTTTTTGTCCCTAAGTACATGACAGGATTTGATTTATTTTGTTATCAAATTTGATAAAAAAGGTTTATATTATGTTTCATAGAATAGCTCAGTTAAATCTTGTTCTTTTCTACATGCTTTACTTGTTGCATTCCGTAGCTTAACATTAATAAATAATTGTTTCAAATGTTGCTGGGTTTGCTTGTAGCTCGTCTGATAAAAAGATAATGTGGCTAGAAAGATATTCGGTTGAAATTTTCAAGCCTTTAAGAACAAAGGTATAAGCTAGAAGCACACTGTACGGAGAGATAAGATGCGTGTAACTTTCGGCCCGAAATACTGCTGAATATTAAAAACCGCTCTTGGAGTCGTTGACCTTGAATATTCTTTGAATTTATTTGAAGTTTTCGCAATTAAAAAGCCAAGAAAAAAGATTTCGTTTTCTCGGTCCATAACCATTAAAATAGACATGCCTCTTTTTTGAAGTATGTTTTGTGTCTCTAGGTAAAAGGGAGGGCTGAGTATTCACAATTGTGTTTAACCCCACCACCTACCTTTATGATCCAAGCTAAGAACCTGTAACGCCGTGGATTTCTTTGTTTTTATGTGTAACTTGTTTTACATTTATTAGTTATCTGACAGTTAGCTGTTTAGTTTAAATATCATTAATTTTTGTGCCTTCTACAGCTTGCCGTAAGGTTTGGATAGGATATGTGTCCAGTATAGAAGGCCTTAGTGCACCCTGTAGATGTTTGTGATTTACACGTTTTGAATGGTTATCTCATAGACTGTCATACCACACATTTTCCTAAACTTTCTTTTTTCATTGACCGATAGATACAATAATGTATCAAACATTTTGCAACTTGGTAACTACCCCAATTATGAAATCTGAAATAAGAATTTCGTTAACTAAATACCAACGGAGTGCGGACGAGAAAGAACGTGTGATCTATAGTTATGTCTTTGCAGTTCAAATAACATTTATTAATTGTTTCTGTTCTGATATCAAATTCAATGTTTAAACTGTAGGTGCAATCAAACATTTAAACTTAGTTCCTTAGTTTTACTTTTTTAATTAGCTCTGATTATAAAGGAATTGAACTATATATCAATTACAGATCAAGTTTATCACTCCTTACTAAATTCTGGTTATCATGGTTCCTAGTGATACAAGATAAAATTTTTATTGACGCAATATATATTTATAATGTTGTCAAGTGTTTTATATTGTATAGTAATCTAGTATCTATCCTTATATGACTGGCAGCATGCATTCACGAAAAGGATGAACTATCATCATTTCCAATACCTGTCATTAATAATTAGGCATATATTAAACCATTGTCCAAATTCTTAATTAAATACAACATGTAATTCAATTATAAAATTTCAAACATTCTGCACCACATAGGCAAATTGTTAACATTTCAACCAGTCGGACAAAGAAACACACGTGTATCTAAAATAACATATTGTCACGAGAATGTTTGCATACTGGTATTATCATATTTGTTAAGGTTTTTCTTGCAAAAATCACTATCTTATAGTTCGAATTATTGATATTTCAAGTGCAATAATTACATTCTGTACATATAAAACTGTAGTCCAGACAATAAGGGACATGCGACAGACAAGGCAGTCTTAAGAACACGTACACATACTGTACATATAACACTGTAGGCCAGACAATAAGGTCCAAGTCGACAGACAAGGCAATCTTACGAACACGTAGACATACTGTACATATAAAACTGTAGGCCAGACAATAAGGGACAAGTCTACAAACAAGGCAATCATAAGAACACGTACACATACTGTACATATAAAACTGTAGGCCAGACAATAAGGTCCAAGTCGACAGACAAGGCAATCTTACGAACACGTACATATACTGTACTTATAAAACTGTAGACCAGACATTAAGGTCCAGGTCGACAGACAAGACAAGAACACGTAGACATGCTGTACATATAAAACTGTAGTCCAGAAATAAGGGACAATCGACAGACAAGGCAATCTTACGAACAAGTACACTTACTGTACATATAAAACTGTAGGCCAGACAATAAGGGACATGCGACAGACAAGGCAATCTTACGAACACGTACACATACTGTACATATAAAACTGTAGGCCAGACAATGAGGGACATGCGACAAACAAAGCAATCTTAAGAAGACGTACACATACTGTACATATAAAACTGTAGGCCAGACCATAAGGGACATGCGACAGACAAGGCAATCTTAAGAACAAGTACACATACTGTACATATAAAACTGTAGGCCAGACAATAAGAGACATGCGACAGACAAGGCAATCTTAAGAACACGTACACATACTGTACATATAAAACTGTAGGCCAGACAATAAGGGATATGCGACAGACAAGGCAATCTTCCGAACACGTACACATACTGTACATATAAAACTGTAGGCCTGACAATAAAAGACAAGTCGACAGACAAGGCAATCTTACGAACACGTAGACATACTGTACATATAAAACTGAAGGCCAGACAATAAGGGACAAGTCGACAGACAAGGCAATCTTACGAACACGTACACATACTGTACATATAAAACTGTAGGTCAGACAATAAGGGACATGCGACAGACAAGGCAATCTTACGAATACGTAGACATACTGTACATATAAAACTGTAGGCCAGACAATAAAGGACATGCGACAGACAAGGCAATCTTAAGAACACGTACACATACTGTACATATAAAACTGTAGGCCAGACATTAAGGGACATGCGCCAGAAAAGGCAATCTTACGAACAGGTACGCATACTGTACAAGATTTTCGAACGGAGTGCACAGAAGAAAGAACTTGTGATCTCTAGTAATATATATTTGAATTATTTGTGTCCGTTCTAATATCGATTCCAATGCTTTAAAAATCTATCTGAGTTGATGCCTTTTCATTTATTACTGGTTACGAACGAATTGAACTAAATAAATAACAGATATCAATGATATAATTCTAATACCACTGATAGAGGAAAAAAATGTTATCGATATGTACATTTATTTTACAATAGCTCAACATGTGTTGTAATACTTAATGTTCATAGACCTGTAAATTATTTTCCAATGTATGATATTGCTTGTTTGTGTATAGGATCTACAAAAATAAATGCCAGCCAGCAACAAGTATGATTGATTGTTGGTTGCTTAACGTCCAGTGGCAAATATTTCATGCATATTCAGGACGAGAACAAGTTGAACAATTATTAATATCGAACGAGGGTAGGATGGGACACAACAGGGCAACTGTTTTTGACTGCCACTGGAAAAAGGGAGTGATAGGTAGGGACCGAAATTTAGCCTTTTGTAGCGGCGTTAGCCTTCTCTTTTTCAAAAACTACAAAGGGGGTCTTTTACGTGCAAGGAGAGTGGCATTCTCCAAACATGTCACCCACTATGGTCCACGGCCAGGCTTTTTATATTATAACCTGGCCTCCCTTATCCGCCACTTGGGGTTCGCGCTGAAACAGCTCTGTCGGTAGAGCCCTAGAGACCGCTCTGGTGCCCAGCCAGCACAGGTATAAAATACAATTGTCATAAATAAAACTGGATACATTTAATTATTTGTTAAACTTTTAAATTGATATATTTCAATTATTAATTCTCGTAGTCTAAAGGAATATTTGGCTATCATGCTTATAGAGAAAATGTTAAATTCATACACGTTTATTTTTATTATTATTATTATTGTGACGTTAACCCGTATTTTAGTTAAAGGATTCCACTGCGGGTGTAAGGCGCAAGACAGGGGATAAACGCTTACCCTTCTAGAGCGCCCGATCCCACTCCTGTTTTGTAAAGGAGTTCGTGAATTTAAGTCCTTGTTTCTTTTGACTTCTTTTTATCTTTAAGTTTGTTTCAAATTTGTCTTGTTTCTTTGGACTATGCACTTTTGATCTCTCACATGGTTATTCTACACTGGACTTATAACAATCAACAAAAATAAAGCAATCGGTCTAAAAGAGATAAAAGGGTATAAATAGATTCAGTTCAATATATAATGAATTCAAAGATACCAAAGGGGCAGAAAGAAATAGGTAAGTCAGAAGACATACAAGACCATTGCAAATAAAACGAACCCTACAAAATCTGGGTGAGTTCGGAGGGGTAAGCAACTCCTGCTCCACTAGTGGCACAAGTCTAGCTACTCAGTAGACAAAGCCGGTGTTTAGTCAATATCGATGTTAGTCACAACCTGTATCGGAACGGATTTGTAGTGACGACAGTAAGAAAATATCCATTGTCATTTATGAAATAAATTTTTCGTACCGGTCAACAAAATCATGATGGCGACCGAAAAAATTTTCAGAGTGATGACTCTTATCTTTCCCTGAGAAACCTCTGTCTCAGACGTTTTCTTGTCAGCTGCAACCCTTATCAATAAAATCCTGATAAGAAGCACAAGCCTTGGAGTAGCGTATCAGCTGCGAAATATACACTCCGTATGCAGGTGCGGCTGGAATGTTGCTAGACATGAACTGACAGTTAACAATCGGAATATCAAAGTCATCTCTCTTGTCATTAGGTTTTGTTTTTAACCCGCCCTTGTTGTCAACTGTAAATGTCAGAATGTCATGAGATAGCTTTTCGTCAAATTAAGTATAGGTAAGATCATCTCCTTAATAAGGAACGAAATATACGTAATGATTATTGTTTACATTTATTTTTATTTATTATTATTTATTGTTTATACATGGAAAAAAGTCGGAAGTAACCTTTAGTTTTTGAATAACATATCTTCACACAGGGTTCTTTCACAGACAACATGGAAGCTTAAAGGAAAGCCAAAAAACAAAAAACAAAAACAAAAACCAAACAAAAACGACAATTTAACAAACATACTCTTTAAAAAGAAAACATAAAGTCTAAGAGTTCATGCCAACTGCATCAACTAAGAAATTCGTTAGTTCTATTAAATGTTACTTAGCGACATTTTAGCTTTGTCAAACTTGATCAATTCAGCAACATAGTAGAAAAATATTAGTACTTCACCAATACATACGAATATCATGTCATTATCCAGTGCTGGTTACTTGCCTGGTGATACTATCGGGTACTTGTAGTAACATGCGTACAATGATGGTATTAAATGTGCATTTGAGCAATCTAGAGCTCGTCACAGGGGGTGGGATTCCAACCATGTAGAAGTGAAAAGAGGGGTATGGAGTATATATTCATGACACAAAAATCTCATATGTACAAGAAAATTCCAAGCAACGGAACAGCGCTTTGATTGCTGTTCTTCATCTCAAAGTCACAGTGAGGCCTTCAAATGGAGTAAATACTTGCACCTCACTGTAAGTTCAAGACGGCCCTTAGCACCGTTTTGAGCGGAATTCTTTGCTAGATGTTGACGACACTATATATGTGCCCTTGTGACGATCGCTAGATTTTAATATTTTCTCCGTTTCTAATGGAGGTGGAGTATGTGTATTTGTCATTTACCCCATGAATTCCCTTTTGTATCGGAATACTGTATATGTTTATATAATTGCTTATGTCAACACAAAGAGGCGCTTTGATTTTGCTGCATTTTGGCACTGATACAGGCCTTTTTAAGGCGATCTTGATGGTCTAAGTAGCAGTTGTAAGGTAGAAAATGCTGTTCACTTTTTTCAGGGCACAATTTCTTTTTTCATAAACATCTAATTTCATATATGTTATATAGAAGGTTGCCTCATATGCATGAGGTAATTTAAAGTATTCCTGTAATTACCATGATAACCTTCATCGTTTTCTGGTTTAAAATTTATTTATTTATTTAAGATTTGTTTAGAGTTTAAATATTCGGCCAATAAGAATGAAAGAAAGTTGTCTCAAAGCGATTTTCACGCCATTCAACCGGTTCTTTTAAAGGGACCTGTGAACTGATTATCAACACAACGTGCAATCTAACAGACTTGGATTGAAGACATCAGTATTCAGCTGGGTTTTAGTCAATAGTTAAACAAAAACGGTTAAATTATTCGATTTAAGAATTATAGAATCAAAATTTTACATTGTTAAATAATTTTTTTTTCACAATCTCGATAAAGCTTCAAATTTCTAGCAAAGGCTCGGAATTGAATATTTTGTTAAAAATACGAATAAAAATGACAAACAATGTAAGATTCTTTACATTTCAATAATTTATTTATAAACCACAGCAATGGAAATGGCAGAGAGCAGTACCTCTAATTTCAACGTTGGGAACACTATTGATTTTGATGTAACCAGATATGAAGTTGTGGTAAAGTGAATGATAACATTACACACGAATTACTAATGAAGCATTTGAAAAGTAAGGACTTTAATAATACGATTCGAAAATACAAAATATAGAAGTTATATAATCAAATAATAGGGAAATGGAGAAAATAGGTAAAATTTAATCACGTAAAAAGAACAGGTGACTGGTTATTTAAGGCAAATGATGTGTGAAAATAAAACTGCACTGGTATACAATTTTACAGTTTTAAACATAATTTGTTGATAAAAGAGTAAAAATAATAAACACTATACTAATGGTTACGTCGATCATGCCTAAAAAGTTAAGAAATATTTTTCTACATCATCTAAAGTGGGTAACCAGAAAAAATTAAGCAAAGACTTTCTTTCCAAAAGATTAATGGAAAGGTATGAATTTATTTTAAGCCATTTATTTGAATAGGACGCATGGTAGGACATATCACATGAAGAAACTCTCTTTAACTCTTTTGTACGAATTACGTTAAACAAAATTTATATTCAATAAAGCGATTGTCTGTTTGCGTTTACTTTGAAAAAAATATTATCAAATTAACAATATAGAATGTTGTATTGACGGCAAGTATTGTTTAGAAATCTGATTACTTTAAATTTTCAGTGTTTGTATCAATGGTTAGTAGGTGTCAACCATATATAATAGTGACCACTGAACCACACCAAAAAGAGTAACAAATAATAAAAAGACAATTTTGAAATTTAATCTAAATGAAAAAAACATGATTCTCAATTGAATGTTAAACCATATCTTCAAAAAGAAATGTCTTTTTAAAATAACTTACCTTCAATTCCTGGTAATCCGTTCATATTGAATAAAAATGGCAAATTTGTTTTGATCAGGTCTTATATGTACAAGAAGATGAAAATCCCCAAGACTTCTAATATTTCACAGTTTTCTATAATCTCCTCAATACATCGATAATTAAATGCATTGATGGTCTTCCATCCGTTATACAACCAGTATTAAATTTATTAATTCCTTTATACAAACTTTCCGTATTCAATACAGTATCCTCTGTAGCGTGAGTGGAGCTACCGTCTATCACTCTGGTTCGATGTCGATGTTTATATGCCTTTCACCTAGGTGTGTATTGGTTATTATTGCAGGTGATATCAATACAAGGTGTTGTATTTAATATTTCTTTATATCTTTGGATGAAACTAGAACTGGGAAGTTTAAATTACCATCCAAACGTTTAAATTCCAGTTACCAATCAGTTTGCTTTACAAATAATGCATGCATCTAGAATGTATTTTCAATAAAAACAAAATTTTACGTTTAGCGACATTATAAACTATTTGTTTGCTTGACGGTTGTCCGTGGTTAGGTAATTTTACCTTTGTGATAAAGTCACTAGGAAGTTATACAAACAGTATACGTTCATCCTAAATTCTCAGTAATTCAATTTGTCAAAAGATTCCAAATGATTTCAAACTCCCTTGGAATTTTTGCCAAAACTAGAATTATTTATCTTAGCATGGGGCAGAAAAGTACCTTCTATAAAGTACACATTTATTTATTAATATGAAAGTCAAACATAAATAAATAATTTGTAGTTATTATAGACCCACTCTTAGCCCTGTAAAATCAGGAAAGTTATTAAGCGTCAGGATGGTTTGTGTGCAAGGACTTTCCTACAATCAACAGTCAAAATTACATGACCAAAGTATATTTGAACTTTTTGGCTGTTTATATTTTGTCTTGTTTTCCACGATTTAAAATAGTTTGAAATAAGCCATTACTAAGTATTGAATATTTCGCCCAATAATAACCACATTTTATTCCGGTAGTCACATCAACCTAAAATTTAGATCAAACAGTTGTTGTGATATCTGTATTATTTTAATGCCTTAAAGATCTGAGGTAAATAAATTCAAATTGCTGAACAAGAATGGAGACTTTTAAAACTAATAAAAAACCAAAAACAGACTCTTCCTCGTCAAATTTTTTTAACGTTTTATAATGACAAAAACGAGCATATTTAGCTCTCATAGAATTAACATAGATAATCTCACATTGTTGCTCGTCTCATAAGTATCATCACAACCGACATATTGTATGTTTCTCTTTTCCGATTTGTTTTTTATCTATTGTAATGAAGAATATATAGCCATAGATGATGACAATATTACGTCAATGACAGTTACTTCAATATAGGTTCTATTAAAGCAATTATGTTTGAGGACTAACTTGTAGATTTTATCATTTTTAAATACGCTTTCTATCTATCTTTTCATTTTGACGTGACATATTAAATGTGCATCAATAATTCCATGAAAGGTGCCGACTGCGAGACAGAGTGTGCTTACTCTCTTGGAGTACCTTGTCCCAGTCTTGTTTTGTAAGTAAGTTCGATTAAAACATTCTTTTGTTGTTATTCTCTCCGTTTTGATTTTTGATTTCTTAAATGTTAGTCAAAGAATTAAGATAATTAAGCTTACCTAAGTAACATCACAACCGACATTTCTGTATATTGTTTCTCTTTTCAGATATTCTTTTTTTTTTATTATTGTAATCAAGATGATAACAATATTAGTCAAAGACAGTTAATTCAATAGATAAGTTAGAGTCTATTAAGAAAATTTGACTCGATGACTTATTTGTAGATTGTATCATTTTTTGTAAACACGATTTGTATCTATCTAAATTTTAAAGACAAAATGTTAAACAGTTAGAAAATGGATACAAGTAATGATTTAAATATTCATGATATTTAAGGAGGACTATTCCAATAGAGATTTTAAGTGAAATTCTCAAAGGGGTATAAATAAAAAAACAAACGTAAGGTTGTGGTGGCCATCTTGGATAATAGGTAAGGTCTATCATCTGATACAAATATCTCAAAAAAGGCAACTGACATACAAACTTCCTTTTCGTTACGATATGTAATAGTATTTAAGCAAATTCCCCTTTGATTTACTATCGCCAACTTCTGTCTGTATTCTGCCAGGACCAAAAATTTCAATTTTCTCTAGTTTTAATGAATAATTTCAAAATTTTAAATTTATTCTTCTTTATGTCGCCTTTCAGTTGTAAGGTCAATTCGTATAAACAGTGACATCTTATTTAGAGTTCAAACAACCAGCAAAATTGCCACTATTTGTGCGCATGTTTTCTTTGAACATGTGGTGATTGAGAAAAAAAGAATCGAAAGATGCATATATTTTTACCATTTCACAGATGATGGTGTAATGTGGTTTTTCTCGATTTTAAAGGGCAATTTTATATACAAATATACACTATTTAGCAGGTTGACGGATTTGCCAGTTTGGTTTGAAAAAAGACATTTAAGTCGTTATTTCATTATAAACCACCATTAAGATGTCGATTTGACCCATTTAAAGCAAAGTTTGGATGGTTATAGTATGGATGTCATGGGGCAAATGATGTTCTTTCACAATGTATTTTGATAAAGAGGTGTGGCGAAAATTAGTTTTCTAATAGTTTAAAAGTATATGATTATATATATTCCCGATTTTTCGTATGGTTTGAAATCAATTTAATGCAATTAAAAGGATTAATCATGGAAAATATGTTAGTTGTTATATGAACATTTCAAAAAGTAATCTGTGATATTCTTAAATGTTTTATATTTAAACTTGATAAAGGGACAAAATACAGCTAAATGTAACGTTGGCTTTTGAAAAACATATGTATGCAGATTCCTGACAAAGGTGTGATTTAGGTTTTTTGTTCAATCCCCTTTTCAGTTACAGTATCCTAGCTTAGTCAAAAATCGGCTGCTATGTTTTTGTTTTTCCATTTAGGCTGTTCCGTCTGATTTTAAAACTTTTCTATTATCTTGATATCTGTTTCGTAGCACAATAATTTATTTTCGCATGTCTTTCAAAAACAAATACTGTAAGTTTTTGTAATCCATATCTTGTTTGAAGATCATGGGGATACATCGATAAATTGTCGTCATATTTTGAAATTAATTTTAAAGAACATATATTTTATCAATTTATAATCATCTGGATTTTATCATGTCAATATTCATTCTCTTAACCCATTCAAGTTTATAGTAAAATTACACTGTAAATCACGTGATATTTAACCCTTGGTGTCTGTTCCTCCATTTGTACCCCTGTTATTATCAGTGAAAGTCTTTGATGGAGGTTGAGAAAGGAAAAATACTTAGTTTAGCAAAGCCATTTTTTTACTTGATTACAAAGAAGACTTACAAAGAAAGCATGACTTGTTGGCTACTCTTGATAAAAATCACTAAGCGGTGATATAAAAATGAGATATATCAACTTGTTAACAAAGTTCTAATGGTTATTGCAAATACAGGAATTTAATAATTGCCAAACGTGTTTCAAAGATTTTGTCTGTTTTAAGTTAAATCTAAGAAAGTAACTGAACTGAAAACGGGGAAAATATTTCACAGCTGGTTAAAAACTTTAAACATTTCTTTTGTAAAGCGAAGATTCTTTGCAAAATTTTATATTCTTATCAAATACAACATTTGACCAAATAAGCTAATATTGGAAAAGAAATCACTCAATGAAGCTGATTTCTAAATCAACTAAATTAGTTGAATTCACGTTCATTGTTTCAGCTATTCCTCGTTTGATTACATATAATTGTAAATATATCGCGGATAATATTACAACTTAATTTGTAATTAAGCTGCTATAAAACGGGACATTATTGATCTGTAATTGAATCTTATTAAATAATTTGTTTCTGTTATCAGAGATGGTACTTAGCAGTTCCATCATTAATTTTTGAAGAACATATAAAGTCTGTAAAGATTATATTAATAATTGAAAACTAGTAATATTTAATCAATAGGATGGTTGAAACATTTGATTGTCCCTGTTAACGCGTGAAAAATGCAAGTCATTTATCAGAAATATTAAAATCGGTCCTTTGCTCTTGGGATATAATGGCGTAATAGTTGTTAGGAAGTAATATCCAATCATTTACAAACCAATGACAAAACTATTTAAAACTTTAGAATATTTTTCTTTTCTGGTGACTTATTAACAGAAAAGCCAACGAAATGATATGCCTTTATAAAAAAGAGATGGAATACGTTACCGTCATTCATTATGCAAAACAAATGAGGCCCAACATGATTATTTTGCCCAATATTTCCGCTTTAAATTAGAAATGGTTAATATTTCACATATTTACACTATTTTTATTGAAAAATGTCACTGAAAATAATCATATCACATTTCATTCTTCTATATTCAAAAGGTTTCATAGCGTTATGAAAATGAAAAGATATGGCAGAGAGACGAGAGAAACGGATATAATTCAAGAATCTAAGAGTTCTCCACACGACCTTAAACAAGGATGGAATACCACTCCTTATGAAAAGCTCTTATCGCCCCAAATAAAATATCGTGTATTTTAAAATAAAACAGTTCTTACATGAATATTATCAGAAATGTACATGTACAAGATTAAATACAAGGACAAAAGTTTGACTACAATTCCAGACTTTGAACAGGCACATGAGACATGTGATGGAGTAACATAGTTAAGTGGGTGTCTAACTGTTCTCCTAACGTGGTCAAAGGTGATAAATCTTAACTAGGGCGTACCTAAATTCGAATAAGTTTACGAAACAAAAATACATACAAACACAAGATACATCTCTAATGAATGCTGAAAGTAAGCTCAGGATGAAATCCCTGCTGATAAAACCTCAAGCTTCTCCATATAAGATGTCATCAAACACAACATGTCCGACGATTAAATACTTTGTTGTTAAAAAAGTGAAGTAAGACAAGGCGGGTGCAATGCAAAATTTATTAATATTTGTGCAAGGAGGAGATAAGTTTATTCATCCATGTACCTAAGTAATGCTCACATAGCATACATTTGAAAATGCTAGCCAATTACTTAAATACCACGATATTTGGCGTTCTTTTCAACTTAAATACCGAAAGTAAAACGACATTTCGAAACTTTTTATTAAAACAATAATCATGCATGTGCATGTACAAACTTTTAGTGAAGATATACTTGCTGTTTGGATTCTTAAAATTTGGTATTGTTTAGAAAAAAAAAACAGAATCGAATTTGAATTTGTTGTTTTATCGAGTTGATACAATTTACTGCAAACAAAGACCATTAATTGACTTTAACTTAACAAATATTTAACAAACACTTATTGTTGTGTTAAAAGGAATTAAATTTAACCAATTAAGGTGCTAAGTGAACCTATTTCATTCTACGTATTTTTTTAAAGTAAGATAGGATTGTCAGGCTTTAATATACCATTGTTCAATGACGAACCAAGCTGACAATGTTTACCATTAGATCACATAGTTTAAGAGTTCTATTTTAAGATATGAAGTGTTTTAATGTTTTATTTGAGTGTTATTATTGTGGTTAACACGTAGACAATTACATGGGAAATGGGAAATGTAGAACAATTTTAATGAGCAATTCATCGACCATGGTCAAATTTGAATAATTAATATAGAAAGTACGGATAAAATTGTATCCCTTGATAAAATATAAAATATGTTATATTTAGAGCTTAAGTCAAAAGAATTGCCTTAGTCGTATGTGACTCTTGTTATCAACTATTTCCGTATGACATCAACTGTGTTCGGCTTACGACTCCCGGGCTCATATAATGACCTAGGGATGATAATTTGTGTGATATGAAAAATGCTATATTATAATCATACAATTATCATCTACAAATACTGCCTACCCTTTAAAACAGACCAAGATGAATTTGTCTCTATCGGCTGCTTATTTGAACTTAACCTTTCGGCAGTTTCAGCTAGTTTAGTCCCTATTTAAGTTAAAACCAGATACTGGAGGTTTAGATGTTAAATTCGGTTAATACATTAAATATCATTATCGATACAAGCAGATACAGCTGTTGTTGGATGTTAAGTCCATAAATTACCCCTAGTCCACATTTGCTTTTTGTATTAATTCCGTTCTATTTTTGTACGACCAAATTTTAAAATTTTGATAATTACTGGTAGATTTTGAATGCCGTTTTTAAGTATCCTAAGATGGTGATGATTATTTCAATTTTAGATGTTTCGGCTATTTTTCGTTCAAGTTTTGAGATTTTTAAACTAATTTGAAAATAATATTACAATCATTCTTTCCCATACATGTAGGATATAATGACATCAACGCGATATAGACCAAACGTTTCTTTACATATGTATGAAATTAATGTAATATTTTAAAGATTTGACAAACCCATTAGGATGGTTCAATGAAGAGTTATAAAGTCCAGTGTAGAATATCCATGCGAGAGATCAAAAGTGCATAGTCCAAAGAGACAAGACACAAACTAAATGATAAATGTAAACAAAATAAAACATAAGCTTGCAATCCACGAACTCCTTTACAAAACAGTAGTGGGATCAGGTGCTCCGGAAGGGCATCCTCTGTCCTGCAGGCAACACCCGTGGAATCCTAGATCTCAAATCCGGGTTAACTTCAATCCGAGAAGAGTTCAACTTATTTTTGTATTACCGGTAACATGTCCATAACTAGTCTAGATTAACTGATATCATATTGATTAACCAATTCGTGATGGCGACCATAAAATTTTAGGATGGACGACTCCAACCTTGATTGGATGTATCCTTGTTGTAGTAAAAGAGCATTTCACATTTTAAACCAGAAATGTCTATCTTTGGGAAGGGTGTTACCAACGGGTTTACACGAAGAGGAGCATGCATTTGCTCTCAATATTTTTTCCTATGTATACAAGGAAGCTACGGAGACAAGGGTTTCTCAGGGAAAGATGACAATCATCACTCCGAAAGATTTTCAGTAGCCATCATGATTTGGTTGACGAAATATCCATTTCACAAATCACAATGGATTTCTTCCCACTGACGTGAATACAAATGCGTTCCAACACCGTCTGTGACTAACATCGATTGTGACTGTACACAGGATTTGTCTAAACGGCGGGTGCCACTAGTGGAGCAGGAGTTGCTTACCCTTCCGGAGAACCAGCCTCATCCTAGTTTTTGTAGGGTTCGTGTTTCTCCAGCTTTAGTTTTCAGTGTAATGCTGTGTCTTCTATGTTTGTCGTTCGTTTCATTTTTTTTTGGGCATGGTCTTGTCTGTCTTCCGCCATTTCTGCCTCTTTGGTATCTTTGAATTCATTTTAATTTATATCATGAAGAGGCAGACGGACAGAACAAATCAAATATTTTGAGTTTTTAAAAAAGAAATAAAAACTACTACTTTAAATGCCAATTTTATCATCCAGTTTTAGGTTGTTGATTTATTAATGAAAAATTTATAAAGACATTATTAAAATTAAAGGTAATGTAGATCAAAGGATATGAAAGCGTTTAAGAGATAACAGCGTCAACCAATTTGATTTTCTGAGGTTCTGTTCATTTTTCCAAGATTTTGTAACCATAAAGTTTTAAAACAAAATTAAGGGCAAGGGTTAATTTTATTTGTTATTATGGGTTGGAAAGGGTTCGTTTTTCTAGCTTGGTAATTGGCTGTCACAACAAGCTGTTACTAGTGCTAAAACGCGTTTAGAAATCAAACGGAATGTGTATCTAAAGTGCAGTTTGATTATATAAAAATAGGAGATGTGGCATGATGGTCAATGACATAGCCATCTGTCAATCGACAGTCGAATTTCGACTTCTATGAAGTTCCGTTATGGCATTCTATAATGAAAATGCGTCCATACCATAACGCAATTGTAAAATGACAATGGACATAATCTCTAAAAAAAATAACGAATAGAAATAAAAATGGGGATGTACGAATAACAAATAAACAAAGATAGATTCATTTGTTCAGAGAACAAATGTAGGTCTACCCGAGGTATTATGTGCGTTATCGTGATTTAAATT
>JAULBM010285592.1:0-16251 GCA_032357055.1 Geukensia granosissima | reverse complement strand
GAACCCTACAAAAACCAGGGTGAGTTCAGGTGCTCCGGAAGGGTAAGCAACTCCTGCTCCACTAGTGACACCCGTATTTAATGCGATTTCCAGCTTTTCACAGCAAGTGGTATAATAATATTGTTGAAGACATTGTGAACCCATAGATTTTAAATTTCCTTTGTTGTTCTGGTAGTTGGAGTGTGGTCTCGCTGACATTTGCCCCACGTCTTTTCATTTTCATGAATATTCGAGATCACAAAACCGAGTTACATCGCATTAAAATATCCTTTCGTAAAGGTTACTTTTGTTACGCTGCTACATATTTGGATTGCCAGTTGCTGGCTTAAGAGCTAAACCAGATGTTTTTTTTTTCATTTCTTTCATTTTCATTTTTGTAACTGATATCAAAGTTTTTGACAAATATTAACTTCCAATCAAAATTAAGCCATCAAATCGCTCAATGTATTCTTGTAGTGTTTATATATGATCAATATACTTTAAAATTTACTTTCCATAATTACCTACAAAACTGCATAATGTCCTGAATTGTGCGCGATATGTACAAATTAATCCTATGAATATTATAAAGGGAGATAATTTCAGGAAAAATGCGTAAAGCTAAGGTAATGTCATTTGGTTGGTTGGTTTGTCTTTTAGTTTGTTTCTAATTTGTGACTGTTTGCACTTTTGATATCTCCCATCGGTATTCTACACTGGACATAGAAATGATATTTAACGGAATTATGGTATCATTACAACTCTCGCAAAATCGTCTTTTAGTCATTTAGGACATTTTTTCCTGACGTTGGGATTGATGGAGGCTGCCAAGATGGTGTACAAGACCCTTATAAAGCAGTTAGAGCTGACCTACGGGGAATCACATGGCACTGTCGTGTACAACGCTTTTGATCAAAGTTGGAAATATCGTTGTAAACACCCAGATGTTATTAAGGTATTTTGCTTATTATGAAAACTTAAATGTATAAATAATGCCTCTTGTTCATAATTCCAGAGAAGATTTCATATGAAAGAGACAAACCCTTAAAATGGAAACTAAAAAACAAATGCTAGTACTATTAAAAGGTTCAGGTTCGACGTTGTTGTAAAAACTTTTAAACGAGTTTTGTTGGTACAGATGGCACAGACATTATAAAAATTATAGCACAGATATTTGAAAACATTTGCATTTCATCCATCATGTCTTTTCTCGCGTTGCTGACAACACTCTTTCAATCGTGGGACATACTCTGCTTTTGATTTTTTCGATGTTTTTCTTTGACGCCCATTGGGGGAGGTTTGGGATCCCATTAACCTAGTTTAACCCCAACCACCTCTCATGTGCCATATTCAGAAACTGTGGCCTTGGTTTTTTATCAGTTATACCGTCCTCAGATTATATTTGCAAGTTACCTTGATAATTCTGCTTAAACCGTTCTTGCATTTATCTTGATTTGCCTTGTGGTTGACTAATTCTTTATTCTATGGTATATGTTATTGTCAGGAATTTCGGCTACATGTTTGTCTTAAGTGTTAAATGTTTTGTTAAATTAACATTTTGGTAATATTTAGGTAAGAGCAGTATTATTTTACGCATATAGATTTTTCTATTTTGATCGATTTGAAACTGTTTACAAGAAGTGAATTTTTACCATTTTTGAAAGCCATGTAAAAACCTCTAGATAAGAAAATTCCCTCTTTTTTCCTGATTTGATTGCAATCTCTTTGACATTTATCAAATCTTTTAACAAAGTGTTTTAATGACTGAATAAAATACAACCTTTGACACCATCCCAGAGATAAGAAATTCATTTATGGCTGATACCTCTGCTGGTTGATAATGTACCAACTGTATTCACCACCCCGTTTGCCAGACTGATCTGACATGAAATTTATCAAACAATGATCATGCAAATCTCAACAATATATTCATTATAATCTGGAAGTCCTGTGCAACCAATAATCTCTGCATGATTTTAAATTTGATTTCAAAAGAAATCAGAAGAACAAGTGTAGAGTTAATTTTGACCGGAAAATACAAAGGCATTTGAAGTATTCAAATTCTATTTTCAGTTAAAATAAATATAGCTATTTGATACTTTTAGGGACTTCATGAACTTGGAACAGTTTACAATAAACTAGGGGAATACGACAAGGCTATAACTGTATACAACGATGCAATATGCAGGCAAAATAGGGTTGAGACCCCAAGTCAGGAACTTCAGGTAAGCTTTTGTGTATCTAGTGCATTTTAAGAAAGTCTTCCCCTAGTTCTGGAGATTGATCAATCTATGCGGTAGGGTAGAAAATATATATCATTCAAAGAAAAAGATTTTTATTCAGTTATGTACAATATGGATTGATATACGAGTCTATACTTGTTTAAAATGAAACATCAGTTAATTTTTATACTTTTCGTTATACGAAGTGTTACAAAAGGATCATAGCCACTGATTTTCGGAACATTTTGATTTTCGTAACAATGTTTAATAGATTCATATCTTTCAGAATAATAATGTTTGTTTGGTCCTTCACAAATATTTTAAATTTGGTGCGGATTGCGAATTCATAATACTTGCTACAGCTCGAGTTAGTTTGATGTTTGACTCTTTGCCAAATTCTTCCTATCAGAAATTGTTTGTTTAATGTTTTGCACCTTAGAAGTGTTTCTTTGATAGTCCTTTACCAAAAATATAACTTTTAACGATTTATATGATTTAAATTTTGACTTTTCATCATCCTACAGTTGTGCGAAGGTTTGATTGGGTTGTCAGCTGTATATATTCACAAGGGAGACATGTCTGAAGCTAAGAAACTTATGATCAGATCTTTCGAGCTTGCAGAGTGTGTTCTGGGAAGGAAACATCACTTTGTTGCAGCCATTTTCATGAGAGTAAGTTGAAACTATCAAAAATGAATAATTTCAAAATTAATATCCTATCAAATATTGTAAAAGTATAGTCTTTTGTTGAGGTCAATATTAGTCTTCATGGAACTAAGAAATAAGTCTTGAACGAAGCCGTAGGATGCGGTCGATATTGATTCCTTAGGTCTATAAAAACTCATTTTGACAGATACAAAAGATTATACAATGTATTTGTTTTATTGCATAAGCAGTAAAGGTGAAACCAAGTCAATAAGACTTTAATCAAATCACTATGATGTAATACATAAAGGAATTGAAAGTGAAAGCAAGTCAATATGAGTTTTAATCAAACAATATCAGCAATTGCAATTTTGCATGTGATAGCTTTTCATCCAATGACAATTCTGATGTCATGAAAACATTCTAAGATAAAGAATGATGCTTTGGGAGACAAAAGAAACAGCAATTAAGTGGAAAAAGCATCAATGTATGTTTTGTGATGTATCCAAAAGTCATTGAATAATGTAGATCGTAGGATATAGGGCTAATATGAGTGTGAAATCAAACTCTTGCCATTATGAACACATTCTTATGAGTCACTACATCATCAAACCAAACAAATTCCTGAGGTTTTATGTGATCATTGGCAGTCTCTGCCTGACAATAACACATATACCTTAGACATGTATATCAGGTCATGGAAACCTATGAAGACGACTGCAAAGGTACTTGCTATGAATATAAAAAAGATGTAGTTCTAGAGATTGGATAATATATTATATTAAAACATTGTAGTAAAGAAATACTGCAATATGAACATGATCTCTGAAACTGTAAGTTAAATAAAGCAGCATACACATGAAACATAAACCGTTAATACCCTTCCGGAATACCTGAACTCATCCTAGTTTTTGTAGGGTTCGTGATACTTCATGGTCTTGTCTGTCTTTCAATTTAACGATTTCTGTTCCCCCTTTGGTTTCTTCGAATTCCATTTATCCAGCATAAAAAGCAAACTTTAATAATTATTTGCAAAAGACAATAACAATGAATATACTTCTCAAAAAAATATTGCAATACTTGTAAATTTTACAATTCTGGAAATATTCCAATTCCATATTTTAAACAAAATACTAAAAACTGTTGACTCTCTTTAAATACAATGGGTCGGTGTCTCTATGGAACAATTGATGAAATGACATGATTGCGGGTAACGTAAGGGTCAATTTTTTAGTTTCAACCGAATCAAATGTGAGAGTTTCATTTAAAAAATACAGGGAACATCCAATGGCTCTCGAGTCGTTTAATTTGTTAAGCTGTACATTGAATCTTTTGATAAAATAAAACTGATAACTACCCCAACCCTCTTTCAAAGGACACGGCATCTTTGCTGTTTGCATTAAACATTATTGTTTCTTGCAAAATAAAGGCAAGGTGTTCGGCTGAAAATGGACACTATATCGAAAACTAATCCCCTGCATTTTTAGGCTTTGTTTCTATTGCATAATTTTGACAGATCAGGAAATTTTACCATTAACGGACGTAAAATGTCATCATCATAAATTGTAGCTAAATTTAATTCACATACATTGTTATTCGCCATAATGGTTTCCTATATATAAAGGAACCATACGATAATATCATCTGTATATTTTTATAAGTATATTAATGTGAGCAGTTCTGTTACTGCTCTTCCGTTTTACATATAAAAGCCTGATTATATACCTTCAAAATGAGCCAGAAGCCCTTGTCTATTTTACATATTTTTATACTTTTCAGCTTGGACAACTATCTTATAAACAAGGGCGTATTGACGAGGCTTTAGCCTATTACATGCTGGCCTTAAAAGTGACGCGCAGCGAAGTTGGAACAAACCACCCACGCACTGCTGTAGTGCTAAACGAAATTGGACTGGTTTATGACGACAAGAATGATGTCATGGCAGGGCAGATTTATGAAGCTGCGTTATCCATTATTTTAGAAACTTATGGGAAAGACTATTTGGGAACTGGAACAATAAGGTTTGTACACAAATATTGAAACTGAGTGAAGTCTTTATTCATGTTTAGAGTTTTATTAGTTTTATTACTGACGTTGATTTTGAGATTCTAGTGTTGAGTTTCACCTCTGTCTTTCAGATAATAATATTGAAAGACAAATGAAAGAGATGTCAGCATAATTCTTCACCATTGATCCTTCTTTATATCTAGCAGATTACATATTAAACCCTTAATCTGACAATGACAAACAAAAAAATTCTAAATGTCACAAATACACATGAATCTTATGTATTAGAAAAGAATGATTTTACTTGATATCCTTGCAAATGAGTATTTCGAACTCAGTGACTTACATTATTCATTTCGTTATTTATTAAGTTTTTTAACTGATTATCAAATGATTGTTGGATATTTCTGTACATGCCTGTTCAGTAAATTTGTTTGACAAAAATGTTGATTTATACTGACCTATGTTATCTGTCTTAGACTTTATGATTTTAGCTTACTGCTTCCTTTTTTATTTCAGATACAATTTAGGGGCGTTTTATTTTGGTACCAATTATTTTGCCAAGGCCAAGTATCAGTTTACTGAATCTTACAAGATACATGCAGCATTTCTTGGAGAGGATCACCCTGATACGATTGCCGTAAAACAAGCTCTTGACACGGTCTCTAAAATGACCCATGGAACAGATATTCTTGAGAGCACTGATACATAAAAATAGACATACATGTATTTCTTTAAAAGTACTCGTTGTGTTTTCTAAACTTAAAAAATGTAAAAAAAAACACAGCATTTCGTATTAATGTTTAATACAATGCTATTTTATTAAATCTTATTAATATGTTCATATATCATACGAAAATTTTCCATATTTATTCAACTTTGGTTATTTTGTAGTTATTAATAAAGTCTAGATTAACATTATAAATAGTAAGAATATTTTCCTTTTAATAAGTACTACTGTTTCAGTGTATTTTATATGCACCTGTTCAAAAGATATTAAAGATTTAAAGCAGAGGCCTTAGGTGTGAGATACTTGATACATTACTTAGTTCTGTTGGAACCTAAGTCCGTATAGAACTTATATAGGGTGTTACGGTAGAGCTAAAAAATGACGTGATAAAACCTAGGGTTAAACACAAAAAGGCTATACATTCTCTATCACAGGCTTTTGTGGAGTCCAACTTTTGAGCTAAATTAAACTGTATGACTGTTTCCACCTTTGTATATATTTATTTTAATCAAAAGAAAAAATTATTCAACAGTTAACGGTTCACTTTTTGCACTTTAAAATAGCGTTCCATATACTATTATCTGCCCTTGAATTTCTCTACGGAGATTTAATGTTGAGGGTTGGCTATCTTTGTTTAAGGCGTGAGCGATAAGGTTTGAACTAGATTATGTAATAAAAAAATTGCGCACATTTTTTGTTCAGACCTTATCGTACTATTCCTATAAGAAAAAAATAACTTTTAAATTCCAGTCAGGTGCGCCTCAAAGCATTTTTACATATTATGTAACAGCCAAGAACATTACCAAAAAAGGAAATTTCTCAAATTTACATATACTTATAAAATTAAAAATCTTAATTTTTAGAAAGTTCTCGCCATCGGTTCAATTTATTTATCAATTTTTTCAAAAGAATTTAGCATATTTTCAAAAATGTCGAATTCAATTTTTTAAGGTAGGAAAACTTCATTTGGCTGTTGGAAAAAAATCCGAGCAAAGATCATGACCTCTTTTCATATATGGTAGTAATCCTTACTGTGTAATCCTAGTTAATAATTTTAAACAGCGTTGACAGTGTGAACGCTTGTTCTCGCCATAGCGCGTGCAAAGAACCATTTATTGCAAAAAAATGGCCAATTTTACAATGTAAAATCCCCGTACAGAATTTAAATCTCGGTACAGCTTAAAATGTTTACTTAAAATAATTATTGCAAATTCCTTGCGCTTTTTTCAATCTACAAAATATTCACTTTTTGTAAAAATACGGCATACAGTTTTTCTTTCATAACATTTTTAACCGTTCCAACAAACTCTGACATAGATTAAAGTTTTATTACAACAGCTAGTATATATACATATATATCAACATGGAATGAAGTCCATCTTAAGATATTGATAAATACCAATATACAAATGTATGCGTCTGTATATCTTAATATTACAATGTATTGTGCACAATCATTTATTAGAATATGTTCCTTTTTCTTACTTTGTTGCAATAAAATATAACCGTTTTATTAGTCTATCCCCTTAAAAACATTGGAGCGCTCTCTATTACTTTGGTAAGATTAGCACAGTTGAAACACAGAATTCCAAACCGTATACTGGCGTTACCGTTTTTCGATAGCCTTACAAAAAACCAGCCCCATAACAATGTTCATATGTTTTATTTTGTTGTTAGTGTGACTAAATAAGGGAAATTTAGTTTATTTCTGACCTTGGAGTAGTACTTTATCAGTTCTCGACCATAAATATATATGTTGGGCGTTACAAATCAAATGATGAGAATTTCGTACAATACTTTGGGCATTTTGCCGTTGAAGAAATTCTTACAAAAATTAAATTCATTTCTGTATATTTTATTTAGTCAAAATTGTGGATTGTTTTTGGACTTGTCTCTGGATTTACGCTAAACTAACATTTTGCGGCAAATGGTTTAATATGATGAAATTAAGATTCTTAATGCATCAGGAATTCGAAGATACCAAAGGGGCATACAGAAATCGTTAAGTCGGAAGACAGACAAGACCATGACCAACAAAATGAAACGAAAGACAAACATAGAACATTCATACTTTAAAGGATGTTGTTTGTGCATCGTCATTTTTTTCTCCATGTTTATTTTCGCATTAATAATTGAGGTATGCCCATCACAAAACCCCCTCGAACTCCATTTTTTCTGACATGTCAATGTTTATTGGGTCTTTATTAACTCATCTTCATAACATTTTTACACAAATGATGTTTTTTTTTTAACTAATGATACGATAAATAACGTTAATCTTAGTGATCTGGGTATGTACAGTTAAAAGTGCACACACAGATCACTATCGAGAAAAGATAACACGTGACGTCAAGATTTCGAAAGAACCGCCGAAATCTGCTAAAGTCAACTTTGCTGATGTCGTGATGAAATTGACATCTTATGTTATGTATTCTTGCAACAGAAGATTTGATACAGATAAACTCTTAACACTACGATTCCCTATTCCAATCTAAAAGAAAAATTAAAAGTAGCAGTATAATTTTGTTTGACTATAACTATTTGTTTGCTTTAGAATGTACAGCTTATTTAAAAACGCATTTGGTTGACCAGTGCGATATGATTGAAATGTTCTTGAATGTGGCGTTAAATCGTAATGAAACATACACATCAAACAAACCTATTTTCATTTCTTTGAAAGTGAATTGCTGCTGACAGAAAGCTACCTTACCATCACTTCGGAATTTGTATGATCGTCATATGATTTGATTGATTGATATGCAGTATCCACGACAATTGCTATGTTGCCACTGTCGTAATCACATTTCTGTGTTATTTTTTACTGTTGTGACCTATAACTGAGTATGACGGGCTTTCTGTATCAGCATCTGATGGTCGATGCATTTGCCGGTTGACCAGAGGTACTCGAGGGTATTCGCCAACCCAGTTGTTTGATTTGGCATGAATTTATACACAAATAAATCAAAAGAAATTTAAAGTTATAATTTAAATTCTAAATTCAAGAAATAATGGAGAAGGCATTCCTTGAATTTTTAGAGAAGTTGGCTTTCCCGTTGGATTTGGTGCTTAGCGTTTGTTTTGGATATGAATTCTTTACTTTTCAGTGTTAATATCTTGACTTTACTTTGATTAGTTGATGAGCATTGTGACGTAAAATTCTTACTTTTCCTTCTTCGTTTATAAGCAAGCGTCATGTCAGTAACTATGAGCTACTTTTTTACAAGTTCATCTCATATTTAAAAAGGAAGTCATTTAAACGAAGTAGATTTCAACCCGAGACTCTGTGTCAGCAGCTAAGCTTTGTTAATAAAATTAATCCCATAGACATAAGCTCTTGAATGACGTATAATATGAGAGACGTAAATACAACATGTACAAGACGCTTGACCACCTGGAATATTAAATTACTATGGTGACCGGATGTGGCCATTCCGCCTCTTTCACTTTACAAACGCGAAATTGGGAAATCGAGAAAATGAGAAAGAAATCGAGAAAGCGAAAACGCCAACTCGTACCATACGTTTCATATAAGTAGGAAGTTTACTTTTAGGTAAGGTAATGTCATCGTGTCCGTTTACTGGCCCGACAGGTTAGGGTAAGGGTTTTGATTCAGTGACCTTCAAACCAATGACTGTTTGCTCGTCGGACTAATGCACCGAAAGGGGCCTCATCACTTTTTGAAAGTTCTACATTGATTTCTTTCGCTATATTGCAGACAGTGCGTATGTTGAGTCCTTAATTTCAGGCTCATTTGGAAAGATTTTACCAAGTTTAGTATTGTCTAGTGATAAAACATTTTTTACATAAACTTTTAAGTAGCGGTGTGAAATTTTCTAGACGTTTTACCACTGAGCCAACGATCGTCAGCAATTATACATTTAAAAAAAATTAAGTGTATGTAAAAAACTGAAATTATATATTTTTTTAAATCAACTGTGCTTAATTTAATAGATCCAAAAATGTCGCTGTTCCGAGTTCCGCTTAGGTCTTTCGATTTCCCTTTTTCCTCTATATCTTCCCCTACAAATATGGTACCCCAAAGTTTTGTTATTACAACTTTTAAACTCCAGTAATATTTCTAAGCATGCACAACAAAAGTTAAATCAGTTAACAAACTAACAGCTAAAAGTATTTACATTTCGTACAAACATAAACAAAATATCAAACTTAAAAGATAAATTTACTCCAACCTCACAGACTACAATGTTATGACCTAGCTTTTTATTACGTTCCATTAAAACATTAAAGTTTGATTTTCATATTTTTCCCTGGCGTGTCTGATGGTAAATCTGGAAAAGCGCTTTATGGCTTCTGAATATTTGTTAAAAACGTTTATAAGATGTGAAGTTTCTCTGTCGTACATGTATATTCCATATTCATTCTTTTAAATATCTCAGGATTTATTCAGTATTAAATTTTGAAAAAATATCTTGGCGAGCTTGCTAGCGAAAAACAGACAGAATTGAACAAGTTGCGAAAAAAGACATCATCCAATGAAACCTTCCCCCACCCCAATAAAATTTAAATGGCTGCTCCCTGAAAACTGGAAGTTATGTAATTTAGCATTTTTATTAATCTCTGAAAATGGTTGGAGTGAAAGTTTTTCAATTGACTCATCAGAAGCCAAAATGTATACCAAAAGATGCTTCAATTCGCCATTTTCAATAAAACTTATCACACACAAGCCCAAAATAACCCCTCAAAAGGCAGTTTTCCAGTCCACTCTAATTTGGGAATTTTCCACGTCTAAGATCACACATTTGAACCCACTAGAAACACATTTTGAAAATACCATTCAACTTATATAAAAATAGGAGATGTGGCATGATTGTCCATGAGACAGCCACCCACCAAGTGGCAGTAGAATTTAAACTTCTACATGTCCCATTATGGCCTTCAACAATGAACCAGAGTCCATACCATAACGAAGCTGTAAAAGGCTCCGAAATACAAATTGTGAAACTATACATAAAACATTACACCCCAACCCTTTTACAACTGTAGATATTCAAGGGAATTTTTCAATAACTTAGTATTTAGTCTTCTCCGGAAGACGTGTGTCGCCTGCTTTCTATTTGCCTAATAAGACAAATGTCAAAGGTGACAAGTTAAAATGTGTATTAAGTACTCAGTACATCCTTACATAAAACATTATTCACAAGGGTGTTCTAAAGAATATGAGGAGAAATACTCATATGGAACCTATTTATAAGTTGCAAGGCATAGATGATTAGCTATTGCCCCATCTTAATAAGCGTATTCAGAATTTAAACTGCAGTAAAATTTACAGCACTGAAATCCTGGGAAAATAATATAGGAGGTGCAATACTAAATCTATTGATGAAGAAACTGGGAAAGTTTGTTTAATATATATTAAGTGGTTCAGGATTAAAAGATTAAATATAGTTCCCCCTTTTATCACTGCTATTGACATATATTAACAGGTATTTGCGACCATTAAATGAAAAAGCATGCATACAATAAAGGATACCGTGAATGAGGTTTTCTCTGAAATTGATACGCTTTTTAGATTTTATTGGGTTATACCTCCTTAAAAGCAGGCTGAAATGATGTACATTACAAATTTATTTTATTTCCATCATAACAGCAAAGGATATATATATGGATATCAACACATACATGAAGCAAACAATACATTCACAGCAAGTCTAAAATCATGTGCTTTGCAAGCAGGAGCCATTGACATGAGATAATGAACAAATGAAAATGTGGTTTATTGTTGACACTGAAATTTGTTGGACACGGTATTATGAGTGGTTCAGTTATGATTTTGACCCCCTTATTCTGAAAACAAGACGTACTTTTGTTTCATTTTTCAGAAGGAATTATTGTTTTAATCTTTCGACATCTGATGACAAAAAAATTGTCCATATCATAAGAAATCGACTTTTTGACGCCTTCATCTTGAAAACGGTAGAAGAAGGATAAAATCCGTTTATATACTGTCGAAAGCTGTTGTTGAGAATAATCTAATTAAACGAAATCGAATGAAAAATAATAATTTCTCTTTTCGACCAAAATATTTTTTAATACTCTGATCCCTGATATTAAAAAATTGGTAAATGCTACAAAATATGCTAAAAAAACCTTTACTAAATCTTTTTAAATCGGACGAAAAATATTTTTTCCATTTTACACAAAATTGACTTTTTCATCCAATTTAGCCCATTTATCTCGAAAACGAAATGAGAAAGAAAAATCAGATTGCTTACTACTCGTTGAGACGAATTAAAAAACAACAACATCCATATTGGATGTAAATAAAAATGGTATCGGTAGTAAAGCCAAGTTTGCCCCCCCCCCCCCCAAAAAAAAGCTTTTATTGTTATTCTTCCTCTTTTTTGTTGAAAGTATCAATAAAAAGAGAATCAAACGGTGATTTTATAGTTTAATTGGATCTATAATGGTAACATGGCACATAGAAATTGCTTTAAAAGTGAAAAAATATACAGTTTCTGATACTATTTTATCGATTTTGATATAGGCTGTATAAAACATCGGAACCTAACTTTGCTCGATTTATGGTCTGACTATCAAGTTCAATTGTATGATTAAAAATCCCCGTGTTGTTTTGTCTGCTTATACACACTTCAAAAAATTAATTTGGTATTTTTACATAAAAAATGTTAATTATTGAAACAGTCATATGTGTCCTGTTGATTTGTCGAAATCGTGAAAATCATATACGAAAAAGAAATGAATCATGAAAAGACGGTCATTAAACAGAAAAGCTACAGAAACTTGTTGTGTCACAAAATCTAAAATTGATACAAAATATGGGGTTTAGCGTACTGAAACCTTTCTCATCTTTTGCAAAATTGATTTTTAATTCCTTGATCCCTTAGATATAAAAATCGGTAAATACTAAAATATGCTTGGAGTAAATTTTCGTGCATTTTTCAAATGGAATCATTCGGATAAAACATAAAAAGGGTTAGAATTATAAAAGTTAACAAAATTAGGGCGTGGCCATTTTCAAGCCTATGTGCCTCATAAACGAGAAGAGATGGGTTATGACGCAAGTAGCTCATTATGTTTGCTTTGTAATTGAGAATGCAAAGAAAAAAATCGATTAATTCAGACAAGAAATACATTTCTTATATTAATATAAAAATACCTTGTATAGTCCCCCCCCAAAAAAAAACGGGTGGGGCTAAATCACCAATATCAATACCAACCCTTATCTAGTAATGTCAATGTCCAAAAATATATATTGAATCGGTTCACTAGATCAAAAGTTATTGTGCGGGAAACAACTTGTCTACTGACGCCAAAGCCGTATCAGACGACGACTGTGTTATACCAAAATACGATTGCAAATTTTCCGATCGTATATTATATTCTTCTTTGACATAAGATAAACGAGGTTACTGTTGCGTCCCCATGTTAATTGCACACGGAATGTATAGCTAATCAGTAATGCTGAGTTCAGAGGCATACACGCTGAAATATCGTGACCCAAAAATATCTGCCCTATATAACTTCACAAACTGGAATATACAGATGGTCGCATGCTGAAATATTGCAGTGAGTGGGGAAAGATCAGCGCTTATGCAAACTTCTTTTTCAAATGATGCATAATCTTGTCATAACAGAGTGTTGATACTTGAGTTCTGAAATTTTTAGTCAGAATGCTCGATGTACAAAACACTTTGACTGGACATCGGATGGTCTGCGATCGACAGGCCTTGTCTATGTTAACTATATCATGGCGGAAGTTCAAATTAAACATTTTCCACAAAAGCCTTAGAATAAAGTCCGTCTCAAATGAGTGAAGAAGCATGTCTGCTAAAAGAAGAGCGCTGTTGGTGTCCATTGGAATCGCGATCATCTGCACAATTGTGCTCTGCGTTGAGGATGGCTATGCCTAAGCCCAGGAGAAAACAAAGGTAGGCGTGCAATCGGTCAATACTAGAAACCAAACTTATCGTCATAAGATTTGTAGATAATCGGTATATAAAAAAATTAAGTTTCTGGGACTGATGTCCATTGTATATTTAAATTGGAAAAAGGATTACCACGTGAATAATGGGGAAATCTCTTTTTAAAAGGTTTCTCTTTTTTACCCTCATTTTCGCATAGTACTGCACGAACCTATAAATTTCCGTTCGCTAATTCGAGGTTCACCAAGTCTGTATGGGTGTAACGTAAGTTTTGAAAAGAAAATTCTACTAAATCTATTTTTAGATTCATGTACAAATAAGGGATAGCATATATATATACGGCTCCTTCGAAGAAGTCCAAAGAAAGACAAATCTGGCATACATTAATTATCTCCTCTTTACAGTTTCGGAACAGAACTGAACCAGATTCGTGTTGTGAATTCGATCATCAGGTAAACAAGAGATTTAGGTAGGTCCTTTGTTATTTTTGTTACAATTAACATTTTAATATCGATTGGCTTACACATGTATCGCCTGATGGCCTTCGAATTTAAAATAATTGTTTCTTTCTAAGTGAGTTCTACCGAGATCATTCATTATTTGTTCAGGTAATCATTTTGTTGTCAAGAACACATTTGTATTTTGTGTTCATTAAATGTCCTAAAAATTCACACAGAAAACATCGTCTAAAAATCTAAATATTTTTGAATTAGCTTTATAAGGTACACTGGGCACTTATGTTGTTAGTTATGCGTGCTCAGGTGTAACAGGGTATTTATTGATTTTTTTATTTACAACTGTTATATTTCAAAATACTTAGTTCAGAGATGTATATTGTTTTTGGCAATATATATTTCAACTCTGTACGTTAATTATAGAACATTTTTTTCTTAATGACGGCATTGATAATATGAAACTAAACATATAGGTAATTATATTCATTCATCTTTTACTCATTGTATCCGAATAACAATTTTATATATTTAGTCTTATACGTTTTACATGTTTTATTGCATATGTATTTTATTGAGGATTAAATACCTCTGCATTGTACGTGGAAGACATTAATATTTTCATTGATTCTTCAAAAAACAGTCTGAGTCTTAGTCTTAGATTAAAAAAAAAATCGCTCAAGATTTCGAAATATTTATTTATGGATAACCGTGTTTTTACCTATATGGACAATTTGTTGCAAAAATATCAAAAAAAACCTTGTTTATCCGATAATAAAATTAATAGATTTATTTTTTAAACTACGTTTATATTAGCATTTGTCAAAAATACTTTGTAATATACTGAACGCCAATAGAAACGCACTACTTGACGTTATACGTGTTTTGAGCATTAAACTGAATTTTGTGCAACAAACGGCATTTTTCTTAATATTTACGCATTAACAATATTAGAATCGAAATAATTCATGACAGCCATAAGTTTGTTTCTATTTTAACATTTGCTGTCATTGTTTTCAAAAATTTTATCCCACGATTACGCTCGGGATAAAATTATTGTAAAACCAACTCCAGTCCATGTTAAAATTATCAACAAACTTATGGCTGCAATTAATTATTACTTAAGTTTTGGGAAAAATGATTTTGAAAACCCTGAATTTGAAAAATCAGAAATCGCTGCGAAATCATGCATTATAATCATGAGCATCATACAAAATTTTAGGAAAATATGATGATTTTCAGAAAAAGTATATCGAGGTCTGTATGTCTTGTTGATTTATTGACCCCCTTCGCTAACCTAAATTAAATTGAACATAAAAGACCAGTAAAATGAACCTCTTTCCAGCATACGTTAAAACATTTTCTAAGCTGAAATTCCTAAAGCAAAGCTAACATTTTTTTAAATTTCAGACGAGTGTGATGTTGTAACAGTTGGATACAGTGATAAAATGTCGACCCGAGCAAAGAGAGTTCGATCTCTTTCCTCACCATCCAAAAAGGTATAGTTTATTTTTATGTCTTTATTAATTTCATTTTAGGTGTGGTACATTTTTTAGATTACTCGTATAAAAGATGGGAACAGTATTCCTCTATTCATGATTTTCATATCTTCATACCTTCTTATTTCACTGATTTCACTAATTTAGTACATGAAGATCGGTTTTTTTTTCAATATTTAACACATTTATATATAATGGCCACAATGATAGTCCCATTTTGAAAAAATTAAAGTTTATTTCTCTATTACCATACCTATATTGTTTATTTCAAGGCCACACCGACAATAGTAAAAGGATTCCGGCGTGAGATGACATACGTAGAGATTCCAATTCGTAGAAACCGTCAAACAGAAATTCTTAAAGGAAACGCGAAAATCAAGAGAGTAATGGAAGATGATCGATCAAAGCCAGAAAACAGTAGTAACAGCAATGATTTACATATGACAACTACCTCACTTGAATCAGATGTAGTCAGAAACAGCGCTACAGAAACGAATGATGGTACATAAATATGTGTTATATTTTATTATTCTAAATGCAGAAAAAAATATTCAAGATGGTTTAATATTCTTTATTAGTTTAATATTTTCCCCATATTTACCAGACAATGTCTGTCGTGGAGTGAAGTGCGGCTACTTGTATGATAATTATGTTAAAAGGCCACTAAAGATATGGCAGGATTCGGCACGCGGGAGTGTTAGTATCAGATTATTACATGGCATTTTTCATATCACATATATTATCAGCCCTAGGTCCAATATCAGCCCAAGAGCCGAAGGCTCGAGGGCTGATATTGACCGAGGGCTGATAATAC
>JAULBM010285582.1:0-16251 GCA_032357055.1 Geukensia granosissima | reverse complement strand
TTTCATTCAAATGTTTCATTTTTATGATGTACTACAATTATACATAAATTACCTAAAATATTGGATTGATTGAACTACAACCATTATTTGGGGCTAAAATGTACCCTTACCGCCCCTACTCCTTTGCTATGGATGAGTAAAATAAAGATGTAGTGAACATTAACATCATTCATAAGTGTTTCACGTTAATGTTTGCAGTTATGTAGTTGAAGAATTTAAGCTCAAAGTTGCTTTTTTAGCATTATGCCATATTTCTAATATAACTTTCAGTCAACATAGATTTTTAAGGAGATTTGGCAAACATAATATCACACCAGCATTACTGACTTTGCTATTCAAAATCAAATGGAACATGAAAATGTTGCGTGATGCGGACAAATTCATTCCGGACGAACAATATTTTTATTTTTTAATTCCACAGTTATCTTCATCAAATCTGGGAGACAGAAATCATGAATCAAAATGACAGATATATTAATAAACAAATACCTCTAATTTTCCCATATTTAATTTGAATAAAATTGCACATGCTGTACCTTTTGCCTGAACAATGCTCTGTAAATGTTTCTGGTAAACATGCCACTCGCAGACAAAACGGAAGAGTCTGCAGACGACATTACAGCTGCCGCTACAGCACCAAGTCCAAAAAATGAAACAACTGTAGGGCATAGATACTGCATAACTAGTGGCAACACATATTTCTGGTCCCCTGGTGGCAGTGTATATTCTGTGGCTCGCGTGTAGCTTGTTTCGTTCCAGTCTAAAAAATAAATTTTATTAAATTTTAATAACGTTCGAAATATAAGGATTAATTCACTATCAAATCCAATAGCATATCCACTTCATCAAATTTATTTAACACTGGTAACCTTTTATGTAACCAGTAAGTCTATGTCTTTGATTGTGCATCAGAAGACCCTGAGATAATTGATTAGTATGGTTATCACACTTGTCTGATATGCAGATTATGCAACGTGATAATCCTATTCATGTTAAAGGTAAGCAATAATTCAAATTGATTTAAACAGTGAGAAATGTTTTAATCAATATATCCAAAATTCAAAAAGTTTTATTTCATTAGAAACTAGTCTGGTAAAAGGGTAAAAGGGAAGTTTTAGAATTATCTTTGTTGCCACAAAAAAGAGAAAAACAGATGACAAATTATTTATCGTTTCAGACAAGGTGTGTTTGAATACCTTAACAAATCCATATAACAAAATGGTTTAAGTTTACGTTACATGCGCATAATGAACTATGTATATCAATATTAATGGTAAGTATCGGAACTATATATACATTCCGTATAATTTTTTGACAATTTAACTTTTGACCGGCCGTGTACTTTTCTTCCAAAACACAGTACTACATCTCATCCATTGGATCTTACAATGTGTAGTAAAGATGTACAGTTTAAACTGTAGATCGACCCTCGCAAGAGGTGACATATAATCAAATCTGTTTGTCAGATGATTTTGAGAGTGGAAATTACAACGACATTGCAAGCGCGGATTCAGGCGGGGGCGCACCCGGTGCGCGCCCCCTAAAAACGAATAAAATATAATTTTTCAGTCTTAATTTTCGTGATATCTATGAGCTTTCCGGGGGGGGACTTCGCCCCCCTAATCCCCTAAAAAGGCACTGACCTGGACCAGCGCCCCCCTAACGTAAAATCCTGGATCCTCGCCTGCATTGTTTGGTTAACATCATAGGCAATATATAATTTAATTACTCTTTACCTTGCATCTTTACTACACATTGTAAGATCCAATGGATAAGATGTAGTACTGTGTTTACGGCTTAAAATAGACCAATGATATATTATATTATTATATATATTATTTTAAAAACGCCGGTCTCTTGTAGCGTATATTTTAATGGCGGATCTGCAGCAAAGTTAAACCACCAGATAAAAAGATTCAATTACGCCAAGATTGGTTTATCCGTTCTCAGCTACTATGTTGTATGTGTCTTTTGCATACAATCAAATTGGTTCTATATGAACTTGCCATAAATAGGGCCATGCGTTAAACATATCGTCAAGAATTATCATCTAAGATAATGAAGTGGCAGCAACAGTAAATTGGTCATCATTTCCTTAGTAGCGTGTATGCAATGTTTTATTCCATTACATTCAGCAGGCTATTTTAAAACATTTTGTAATCGTATGTAATACCCCGCCTCGATTTCATTGTGGAACATTGTGGGTGATATAATTCTTCACTTTGTCAACATATTATTTGGAAAATAAGTTATGCTGACCTGCAATCAATTCGAACCGGTTTCAAGAAGGAGATTGGTGAATTAACTTTCCACAGTTTCTCTTTTACAATGAAATTAACCCATTTTTGGATTGATTGATTGATTGAATGATTGATGGTTGTTTAACGTCTAGTGGCAAAAATTCCATGCATATTCAGGACGAAAACAAGCCTCCAAACAATAAATCATTAAAAGGGCTAGCTGAGGTTTAGGCCGGGGAATTAAATAGCCACATGATGCCACATTGGGACTGCTTGGGTAGGGGGATGGAATGTAGCTTAAGCGACAGGTCTCCTACGGACCGCTCAGTACAAGCTATTGCAATGGGATCTTTAACGTGCTGAGAGCGTGGTATTTTTCCAACATGGGCACGGCGGTAACGTACCCGTACGAGCTGAGGATTTATACATCCCACTCAACCAACAGTCGCTCATGTATGAGGGGTTCTGCATGTACCTCCTAGCGGTGAATCCGAGCAACCAATTTCTTTACCCCGGCTATTCTCGGGATGATTGAGTTTTATTCATTCCCCCAACCAATGGACGCTCCTTTAGCAGGGGTTTTACCTGCAGGCGTAGAAATCGAATTGTCTATTTGTATACCCCTGCCGCCCTAGAGGGGGGCATTATTGGAAGCCGAACAGAATTAAAATAAACCAACTAGCAATTACATGTAAATAAATCGTTTTAGCCATCCTTAATGTGAAAAAAGGTAGGATGGTTGCATATGGCAAAAAAATCAAGGATGACCATTCGGGTAAAAAAGGAAGGACCGATGCATATGTTGAATAAAATAAGATTATGTTTTCTAAACAAACACTTGAATGTTCGAAATGCCTCTTTTTCGTTTACTTAAAACACGTTTTTGGTAGTTCCTTAGCTAAAAATGGAAAGTAACAGGCCAATACGATTAGGTGACAGATATATGGTATAGCTATGGGCGTCAATTGCGCCCCTTTCATAGTAGTTTTTCTTCTTTATTGTTTTTAATCACGGACGGTATATGGCAAAAATTCAAAAGGACACTTAAAATAGGATTTAGTTTCTCAGTCTAACAACACTTTTAGATATCCGGATTATGTATTAGTATTTAACAACCCGGAATTTCAGAAATTTTCTTACGGAATTTATAAGGAAATAATAATTTTTAATATATCGAACACCAGTGAAATTCACACGCCTCTGTAATTGACTTGGATTTTACAATCGAAAAATTTTTGAGAATAGGATTCTTTCTTTTCCGTAAATTACCTCCCTCTCTGGGCAGAGATAAGCCTTAGCATTGAGGTATGTACATTTCACAATTTGTTAGATTTGTTAGATTTGCTAGTGTTTGAATGTCTGACTTCAACGATCGTTATCTTCATCTCAATGGTTACTTTTGCAACAAGGATATAGATATTAAAATTTATCCAAACCTTCACAAAATGTTATAGTTATAAAAAGTATTAAGCGCAAAATATGGCTGCAAATGTAGTGTTTTTGTACGAAAATGATTTCATATACTGGATTTAGTGGTTTATGTTACATATTTAGCATATAAATTCAAAAATAATCTGCTAACACTCATTGACCTACATATATTAAATACACTTATTCACAGCGGTAAAAATTTTGATTTTTTTCCAGAACATTGAAAATGGTTTTTAATCATACAAATAATAACATAAAATTACAGCCCATATATTTTTCCTCACGTTTATTTACAAAGCATAATTATTGATTGCGCTCTTGGCCTCTATGTAGGCGGAGGGTTTGGTGCCAGCAAAACATATCTAAACCCACTATATTTATCTCGTGCCTGTCCCACATCAAGGGTCAATGTCAACGTTTGTACTTGTATTTATATGTTTAATATATTGAGGCTTGTTTTGCTTAATTTTGTTTGGGTTGATCTAGAGATGGTCAGAAGGAGTGGTACTCCACCCCAGTTGAAGGACTTGTTAGGATATAAGGACCTTTTAATTCAACAATTTCCACCAATTAATACGCAGGTGTAAGACACTATTCTCATATCAACTCCTTATTTGTATTTACAGAAAGTGAAATAAATAGCCATTGTTAATAATAAATATATTTTACTTTGATCATTCGTATATGATAGAACTGTTTGATTGCGATAATCTGTTTGATAATATAAACATCCCAAGGTTGCAAATTGTTGGGCGAAAGAAACAATCTTGTAAAATACCCTCAAAAGAATTAATTTTAACCATATAAGAGATTAAACCCCAGTTTTAATTTACAACATTAAAAATCACGACATGTGTAGGACTAGAAGAGAAAAGATTTATGACCAAACAAATATTTTCTTCACAAATAACAACAGAATGTGTAAAACACGCAAGGAACCTCCTACAAATGTTGGATCATTAAACAATAATGCGTTAGAGATAATATGTTTGAAAATAGATGAAATAAATATAGGATTAACCCTTGCGGTAATATTTGCTAAAGAATCACGATATTATGTTTAACTATCATGAGAAACTCATCCAAATAACAACATGAAATTTTAAAGAATCGATTGCCCTTGTGCTGTTGTGCTTTCAGAAAAAAAAAGATTTTTTTAAGAGTCAAGGACTTAAAGAAACGGAATGTCTGTGGGTATCATACATGAAACAGATGGCCTACTCAGATGATTTAGGCTAGAAACTACTAAAAGTCATCCTGTTAAGGCTTCATGTATAGTTCACTTTATCTGTCATAAAAACGTCGGATGGAGAGTTTTTGAAACACAGACATTTAAGAAAAGTTTCAAAAATCATTGAAAATATAATTTTAAAGCAAACTTTGCTTTTAATTTATAGTTATTTTTTAAATCCTATTTCAATACTAAGCAATGAAGTTCATTTTGATGTACATATTAAGGAAAGAAATCCTATTTGAATAACTTTAGGAGCAACAGTTAACTTTGCCAGTTCATGCAGCAGATCTTCAAATCTTATCTCTAAACCCTTTACCTGAAAATCAGATGGTCAGTGCCAGAAATTAAATAAATCGCTCCTGAATGTAATTGCCTTGAAATAAATAAAAAGATTTTTTTAAGAGAATGTTGCGGAAATCTCTAAATTTCGCCTTTCTTTACTTGTATATACGAGGTATTTTAAAATGATTATTTTCCTAGTTGTTCTCAGGATTACATTTTTACTTATACATTTTTCCTAGAGACTTGGTTGGTCAACATTAGACGAATATTAACTGGTGTTTGGTTAGGAGATCGGTTGACAAAGGTTTTGATACGGTCTGGGGACAGAACACGCAGTTTGTACTAACTTATCGAACTTTGTTTGTATAACACCCTCTGTGCCATCTGTTAAAGTGGAATAGAGGAACAACCATTTACCTCTGAAGGAGTTACAAAAATATTCTGATGCCCAACTTTACGAATAAATCATTTCTTGACAAGCAGCTAACAACAAATATTCTGATGTTTTCCCCTATATAGCGTAATGTAAAATTTAAAAAAAAAATGCGTTTGAGAAAAAACCATAAACCCCATCGTAAGTAAAATGACCATTCCTAACAGGTTTTTCAACGAATATTCTGGAATATTGAAACATTTGTTAAATTGGAAAGCCTTTTTGATAGATTATACTGTGTAAAGTATAAAGCAAAACAGTAAAAAAAAAACAGTGCAGTTTGTTTTATCAGTAACAAACTTTGTAAATTTTATATTTGGTGTACATGTTATGAACCATCTAGCGACTAAAATGTGAAATTTACAAATCTGTTAATTGACACAACACCAAAAACGCCATAAATGTTATACCATATATCCATTAGATATTAGAAGTTTATCTTGAACAGATAAACAAACAATATTTTAATGGATATTTTGTTTTAAAAAAATAGGCTATTTTACCGCAGCTAAGGACTATTTAGGCCTGGTAGTAAAGGTCATAATCCTGTTTGTTTAAACCTAATCGGAGCTGTTTAAACGGACACTGTCTAACGTTTCTGCAAGCTTAAATGTGCAGACAGGTTTATCTGTAACATTCTTAAAATTCAAAATTCCAAGTTCAACCAATTGCATGAAAACTCAATCTGTATTAATTTTTAAAATGCAATGATTTTATTTCTGAAAGGCTGTCACGAAATACTTATCCGGTATTTGTGACAAATTTTATTTATTTTTTCTTTACACGGAATACTATCCCAGTTACTCCAAAAATAGCTTGGCTATAGTGGAGCATCTGGTAAACTATTAAATATACTACAATGCATGTACTTTCTATAGAAAATTTTTCGGTAACCACAGATTTGATCGTTATGATCGTTATTTAGACCTTTCTTTATTTTCGATACCAAAACAACACATATTTCCATATAAATAAAGTCCAGTGAATAATACCCATGTGAAAGATCAAAAGTGCAACAGTTTAAAGAGACATGACACATTTAAACATAGAACGGGTTCTTCGATGTGTTTCTTAATAATTTCAACAATCATTTGAGAACAAAGTTTACACATAAGTGCGATAATGCATACCACAAGTGAGGTTTGGAAGCGGATTGTTTAAAATTATTTACCATTTCAATTTTGATTTTTAAACACTTTTAACAACGATTCCATATTCATTTCTTGGTAATTGCTAAAAGAAATAAACGTTTAGTCCTCGTTTAGAAATCGTTATATTTTGTGAGAGAATACAATGATTGTTTTATAACATAAAAATAGGAGATGTGGCAATTGTCCACGAGACAGCCACCCACCACATGACAGTAGAATTTAAACTTCTACATGTATCATTACAACCTTCAACAATGAACCAGAGTCCATACCATAACGGAAGCTGTAAAAAGCCCGGAAATACAAAATGTGGTGTTGATTATCCATGGGACATCCATCCACCAAATGATTATTTTTTTTAATAAATTTATACAATACACTAAAAAACACTGACATTTCGTGAATTATTAACTTAAGTTACGACACTTTAAAAACTCAAATACAGAAGCTAAGCAAGGGGTATGATAAGGCATAGCATGGCGCATAACCTGGTTATTAAAAGGCTCCCATTAGGTTTTGCCGATAGAAACTGCTCAATATGCAAGTAAGGGAGTATATGACATTCGAAGATATGTTAAGAAGACACGCACGTCGACAAAATAAACGTCCACTCCTTACTAAAGTAACAAAGCGCCTAGACATTAATGTGTTCATTACCATATATGTTGAAACATCCTTAGTAGAGTTTGCTGATCTGATGACATCCTCTTTCTATTGAGATAAATAGACGCACTATTGCAAGTATGGAGACCAAGCTATGCTTGTTTTTCCCTTTTGTTGGCTTTTGACGGATGATGCGGGCTGTCTTTCCATATCCTGTGTAATTTATTTTCGGCAAGTTTGACCCGTCATATTGTTAAAATGATAGAAGACAGCAATAATTGTAATTAATATATTACTGAAAATTCCGATAAAATTTTAATGAGTCCAAAAAAGGATGAAAAAGTACTTCTCACATCCAGCGAAATGGCAATTATAACCAAAGCTTACTTTTATATTAAAATGGTTAATTTTATAATGCTTGCGTAAGTTCTGTTTCTTTATCTGGTGAAATTGAATAAAAACAGGCTTGGCCACTGATCGACCCTTACCTTCTCAAAGAATAGGTCGATAAAACTTAAAATGGAGTAAGGAATGGTTGAATTGTGTTAAAATATAAGGTAAACACGATTTTAGTATCCCTTTAAACACGTTTTTGGTATCTCTTCAAAATCATAATATCAAATTGATGTTTTTACTCAATCAAATTTTAACTGTTGAATCTCAAATTTATATCTACAGAGGACGACGTTAAAAAGGCTAATTTTAAGAACCTACCCATACCTCCCATTTTCCAGTGGCAGTCAAAATCCGTTGTCCTATTTTGTCCCACTCCAACACACTTTCAATAATTTTCATAATTGTTGAGACAATAGAGATGTTTTAGGATGATAAGCTAAACTACATAGTAAAATTTTTATTACGTTATTTATTTAAAAAACCCCAATACCTTTGTTTACTGAAGAGTTATCCGTTTAAATTTGGAATAAAACAAGGAAACGAAAATAACATACCTAAAATGATTGTCTGGTTCACATTTTTGTTTAAATTTAGGAATATTTCATATGATAAAAATGTACTTCAGACGAAACCCCACGACAAATTACGTCAAGACAATTTTAATTGAGATTTATTTCTTAGCTAAAAGAATAACATACAAATCGTAGAAAATGCAATCACACTTGATCGTTGACTGCACTCACAGGTTTCACAACCATTTTTATTTATTTTTTTTTTTAAATTCCTTCCACTAATTTCCCACAGAACTTTTTGTAATCCGTATCCTTTTGGGTTACGTTAATGTGATGGCTGTTGTCTTGTCTACAATCTTTATAATAAATGTATTTTAAATTGCTTTGAAAGATTTAACGAACATCGATACGTTGCATGTTTTTGAAATGACAAAAAGGTAAGTATTCAACTGAGAATAATCTCGATAGTCAGTTTACGTAAATCTTTTCGAAATGGTGGCATTTCCAGTAAAGTGTATTTTCGGTTTCAATATAAAGAGAAATTTGTTTTAAGTACAAAATCTAATAATGGCACAACAATCACATATACGTTTCAGACATAATGCATTTACATGAAATCGAATGAAATTAAGGAAAAAACAAAGATAACTAAATAATTTTTTCAATATTTGTTGTTAGAAACTCAAACGCGAACCGCATGCCAAATTATTTTTTGCCTGCCTTTTTGAAACATAGTTGTCACACATAAGCCTAAAGCAGTACGGCCTGACATTTTTTACAGTTCTATATTCATTAGTTGAAAGCTGTGTGGCGAAGTTAATACGTATCGTTCATTAATTAATGGTTAACTCTATGGACAGAATGTGTTATTTTGGTTGACTTCCTAATAGGTCGAGTGTAAACATAAACTGTCAAACACATTTGAGAGTTGTAAAATGATATTCATTATTGATGCAATTCATATTTTCACGCTAGTTTAATGTGGCATTTGTCCTTGTACAGACAACACCTACATCACAGATTTAAGATGGAAGACATAGCTTTTACAATATAACGAAACTGTAAAAATATATATTAATATGCACTTAAATTCCTAAACGACAATTATCATTAATTGATTAATGTGCACATGTAGTAATCAGTGCCTACATAGTAAGTACAGAAATAATAATGCACAAAGAATAATAATACACATAGTTTTAAAAATCATTTTTTATCTGGGCCATTAAGATTTGATGATAAAAAATACGTGTCCCTTGCATGGAATTAACAATACCTGCTGATGATTGCGAATTGTACGATTTGGATACCTGTCTCATAGACAATAATTCATATAACTTAACAAGTATTTGTTATTCGAAATAACAAGAAAAGATATGGGTAATACCCATATCAAGAGATACTTGATCTGTTTTCTGAATATGCACAATATTGACCAAGCCTCAATGCAATCTGTCTTTATTTATTATTAAATTGAGGTCTGAAGTTTCAGACAAGAAGATTTTTCAATGAATTTCCAATACTAATAGGGTCGTATGTTTTATAATGTTCTGCTATGACGGCCATCTTGGATGTCAGATTTAACTCTTAGTCCAGTGAATCTAGCAAAAGTTTGACCTTAACCTCAAACTATTTGCAACAGAAGAAATTAACATATTATTGTTTACAGAATATTTTTAAGATTCACCAGCAAAAAGATCCCATTGATGCAGGTAAATCGAGTTAAAGCCAAAAGAAATTTATTTTGGAAGTTTGCTTTAAAAAGGGAAATATCTCTATAAAAACAATTGAAAAATCATTAAAATTAATAACAAAATCTTGATTACATTTTTCTTGAAAAAACTGTGGGTTGTTTTGTGTATATTAGAAAAATCCCAACATTTAGATTTGAGTTTTGATCTAACCTATTTTCAAAATACAACATGCATTTATTCACCATTACATTTTGCCCCGATATTACTTTAAATTAATTCAATTTTAATAAAAATAATAAAGATTTTTTAAACTAAGTAGATTAAGTCACTAAAATATTTGCAAATATAAACATGATTTATTTTTTAATTTTTTTTTAAAGTCCAACATGCTAAAAAATAAGCATTTTCTCAATTAAATACAAATACTTCTAATATTTTGGAAATCTATATTGTCATTTAATCAGAGTGTGACATATTGTCAAATAAGAACTTTTGACTCTATCAAAGCTCCATACTATACACATAATAGGAGAAATTGACCCCAAAAAAGACAAAAACAACATGTTTTATGTAAGAGTTATCTCCCCTGTTCCATTGAAAATACATGGGAAAACTGAAATTTCAAGCTTGTCCCCAACTGAGGAAGATTTTTTGGGACTTTTTCCTGTGTCTTATTTGCATATAATACTTAAGATGTAAACAAAAAATTTCTTCTGTTGCTTTCTATTTTGACTGGAATATCTGAAAAAGGATCATGTAAGGGACCAGTCAAAATTAATCAGCACATTGGTCAGGTCCCAAAAAAGCAGAGCGTAAATAATAGTAGCAACCCTATCTCGATCTGACTTAAAAAATAATGTCCTTTTTCATCTTAGAAGAAAAAACGTTGATGTCCTATCATGGTTTTCTTACATAATGTTATCAAAAACAAGAATTTAACCTTTCTACCTGCATCGCCGAAGGCGGAAGCAGTTCTTGAGTCTCTGTCTGTTAATGGTTAATATCCATAGGACACATGTTTTTTTCCAAATAAATACTTTGAAATAATATTTTTAGTATTTACTATTTTATAAATAAGGTGTAGTTTAGCTTTCAAGAAAAATGTCCAGATTTTTCATGAATTTTATTGAAATACAATTAAACTTGGGAATCAGTAAGAAAAACATATATTAAGAATAGATACTAATTATTATTGATATTGATATTTCCGTTTTTATATATTGCTTTGAAAGTGTTGAATTATTAACCGATAACATTCCTGTCATCTTAAGATATGGATATTAACAATTTTCATGTTCTTTATTGAAATACATCGAAACTTGGCAAGTAGTAAGAAAAAATATATATATATATATTAAAGATATATACTAATTATGATTGATATCTGAGAAAGAACAAAAGCATGGTTAATTATTAACCGATAAGTTATTGTGTCATCGTTAGAGACAATTATTCATAATTTTCATGTTTTTAATTGAATATGTAATTGTTGATCATTTATGTTTTAAGAATGTGTATAGTCTGTTATGTTCTTGATAATGAGGAGCACTTCTTTGTTCTTAGGCAAATCAATATCACCAGCTTTTAACTCCTATTCCAAATAAAAAATAATCTTTTTAAGATTTGAATGCAAGCTTTCTGTCCATTAATACAGCATTCAGAACAGCAAAACTAACAGATGACAACATTGCATATGAATAGAAAACATAAATATATTATCTTATTCATTCAAAAAAATATATATTTTTACAAAACAAGTTATTTTCAGGATTTTCCGGCTCTAAAAGTTATAACATTTAGGGAATGACCATTTAACTCTAGAAGCAGGTGTGACGTTTTATTCTTATGACAGAATTTTTTTGGCGCACAGCGAAATATTTTTTTATTCGTAACGATTATATTCAAATGTATTTTCTCGAAAGTTACATGTAACATTTCTCTAAAGGGGGCATGGCTTCATATTTTTTTATACCTGCTTAAATTTTGTTCATAAAGTTGGGTTTAAGGGTATTTTTGTGTGAAAATAGACCCTTCACTTTCAGAATTAAATGGTCGTCCCCTTAGCCTGTTGTGATTTGATGATATATTTAAGTAAGTTTGTAAGGCAGCATACATGTATCAATTCGATGGTTTTGAAAATTTCATAGATATTTTTCGGTTCTCTCCGCCTAAAATGAGTATGGTCTCAACGAACAAACAGTCCCTTATGCCAATGAAACAAATGACCAGTTTTGGGGTTAAGCATAGTCCAATTTCATTGTGGTTATCAAAAATTACCTCACGCATCATTATGCGAGTAATTAATAATTATGTTGTTTTTTCGTTAAGAAAAAATATTAAAAGTAAAAAAGCTAAGCTTAAATGAATAATTTTACTTGTAATATCTCTTTCCTATTGTTCATTCTGGAATTGAAAACATTTCTATGGGGCCAAAAGGGTGCCTAGATCCCCTTTTTGAAAAAATATTTTTTTTAGCCTTTGTTTGGCATGAAGGTGAGTATGTATTGGCAGGTTCTCTTTTCCAAAAGTAAGATCCACTTACATACGTCGAATACCCCAATTTTCCAAAAGTCTGGATCCGACTATGATTTTATATTTAACTCTTCCCAGCTGGCGGGTGCCGTCATAGTACATGTATAGGCTATCTCTTATAAAAAAAAGAGTTCTTGAAATGTTCCTCTCTACTACCACTGACCAATCTTGAAACAGTCATCGTAAATAGTGTTACAGGTGGAGAGAAAAATAGTTTTTTGAGCTTTTTTACCGATAGGATAGAAAACAATTTTGATGGGGAACATGTGGAACGAGATCACTGAAAACTATTTGCAAAAAAGGGAGACAATTTATTGGCAATTCAGACTATCGGGCTGTTAACACTTCTTTCTACGCAACTCTAGACAATAATAAAATTCAAACTCTATACAAAGATGCATAAACTAACCAAATTATCTCAAAATCGCAAAACTGACATACTTTTCTTTTAAATGTGAAAGATTGTGTTGGTATTTCTCCTCATCCTTAGCAGTAAAAAAACATGTCGGGAAATCTTAGTGCGGTCTGGGATTAAAAAAACCTTTTTAGTTTTTAATTCCAGGTGCGGTACAGGACGTCGAAAGTATGACGGCGATATTTTTTGTCAATTCTCCCTACCATAATTTAAAACCTTTGGAAAAATATATCTTTTAGAAAATTTTTATATTTTATAATATAAAACAATCAACGATGATGTAGTTTTATTATAACCTGAAATCTTCGATATGCAATGACAATCTTCAGGGAACCCCAACTGATATAATGTTTTATCAAACGATGACAACTATCAAAATATGAAAATAATCAAAGCCCCATAGTCCATGTTTTACTATGAGAAACAGCCAAAAATATTTGAATCAGACTATATATAGGTAAACTGAGAAAACAGCCAAAAAAATTTGGATCAGACTATATATAGGTAAACGACAACATGACAAGATAAACGTGAAAGAGAGTTGCTTACTAATCACTTTTAATAGGTTATCACAATGGGTCTTTGACGCACAATGTGGCATTTCCTAAACAGGGACACTTCTTATAGAGAAAAGTGTCTCCAAGACGGTGATACCTCGTGCATATTCTTTCAACTGGCCAGCTTATGCGGAAGAGAAGTCGAATGTTTTATAAAACTCACTCGAACCAACGGACGCCCCTTTAGCTGGGATTCTTCCTGCTTGCGGAGCAACAAAACGGTCTAGTTCTGTACCCCTGTCGTCCTCGGAAGTCACAAAATTGCATAAATTGGTGGTAACTGTAGGATATCAACATCATATTTCTACAAGACCACCTTTTAATATCATATGTTTAAGCATTTAGCGTGGTTCAAAAAACTTAAACAGGAAATTGCAATTCAAAGGTAATATTGGTATCAATGAAAAAATTATGACTGGGAATGGGTTTCGTGTCAAAAAAATATGTAAATAGAGTTTTTTTTCAAGAGCGATATTCCGGTATCTCTATTGACCAGAGATACACCCGCTGTGTGGAGCTGATTATTTATTTTCAGGACGAATATATTAAAATAGCAAGATCATTTAGAAATCAAAAACTTATAAAAACCTCATAAAACAACCAAAAACAGAATGTACTGAACACTTTTGGAAATCTGCAAACGGCATCCATGATAAATTGTACAAATTAACCATAAAAATCATAAGAAATTAATGTATATTAAGTAATGGCAATATTACTCTTTCGAAAATACATAATGATCATCAGTTTTATAATTTTTAAAGTTATACAAAGGTATCAACACATTACCGGCCAACCTAAGTACTTACTACTATTGTATTGATAACCTTTGATTCCACACTACGGGTTTGGTGATAACCTGTGATTCCACTCAACTGGTTTGGCGGTAACCTCTGATTACACTATAAGCTGTTGATTGTGAGAATGTGCTTTTTCAGGTTATTAAAGCTTTGAGAATTAAATAAACAATTTCATAAATATTGTTTTGTTATATGAAATTCAGAAAGCATTGTTACCAAAAATTTTAAATGAGGAAAAAGTGAGAGTGTACTATAATATATGTTAATATGCGTCAAGGCATTTGCTCGGATTATGAACAGTGTTATGAACAGTCAATATAACGTTGCGCGTCTTAAGGAAATGACAACTTCTATTGTTTGGTAACAAAACCTAAAATCAATTTTATTTGAATATCAAATATGATTTTGAGTATAATTTTATGAAATGTCAACGAAATATTCTTTCTGGTTATGGTTGGTTTGCGGAAAAAAGACTACTCCTTTAAATGTAGAATGAATTTGAAGATACCAAAGGGGAAGACGGACAGCGCATTAGTACACAAGAGCGTTGCCAACAAGTCGAAAAGAAAGACAAACATTAGTTCACAAAACACTACACAGAAAACTAAAGCATGAGAAAAATGACAACTTACATGTTAAGTGAAAAAAAAACCAAAAATATAAATAAAAAAATATAACAGTGGATCGTTTCCCTTTCAGAGTCACGCAAAGCTTAAGGCAAATAATAATTTAATTACATGTATAATGAGTATTGTTTCATTCTTATTCTATATTCCTTTTGTCTCAATGCAGGATAATATACATGTACGGTCCAAGTGCATTTCATCCGCTAAAGATATATTCATACACATAAACATGAAGGTCAATCTTTAAAGCCAAGTCTTTCTTGTTATATGAGAATTTCCTTATGATGCATCCTTCCTTTGATAAATTGAATACCTTTTTAGTCTTAACCTTAAGGACACTTTTTTATTACATCGTTAGGACAATTTGCTTAAAGTTACGTCTGTTTCTCATTACGAAATAGCTATATCATTCTTCAGTCATACGTGATGTCATTTTTACAAGCAGTAATACATCTATACAAAGACCGTTTACAACTTGGTTAATGACCAAAGAAACGATCAGTTTCAGTTAAATAATTGCACAATTTCGAGTTCTGTATCTTCAGTTTTGTCCCTCATGTCTACAACGGAATGCCTTAAACCGATACGTAGATCTTTATATATATTCTAATGGATCAATTAACGGATTTTATTGCTATTTTGTAGTTATGATTTCAGTTTCGATATTTCCATATCATGAAATGGATTAAATATCAACAGCAGAAATAAAATACTTAAAGTCATAAAACAAAACAAAAAAAATTAAAACGACAAAAACCCGCACTAATCTGCTTATACAATAGTCTGACGACTATTTATATTGTATAATATTAATGTTAAAACTGTACGAATTTCTAAGTAAAATACTCATTGACAAATCAGAAAATCATAGCACCAAAGATAATCGACAATCTGTACACTAACAAAAAGTCAAAACATAAGCAAAACAAGAGAGAAACTGACACTCAGAAGCGGTTGGAAGTGTCTGTAATTCTGTTTTTAATTGCTAACTGAGGTTTTTGTAATAAAAATTTATTATTATTGCGTATACGTACAATGTATTTCATCGAGTAGCATATCTTTAACAGCATTAAAACAAAAAAAATATGAGATCCAAACATACTGAAGAAAGTCCAAACAAATTCAAACAACTAAAAATATTAAAAATAAATGAAATGGAGAAAGTATGATACATTTTTTATTACGTTATGACGGGGCTAAAAATTACAAAAATGATACTGTTATTTCTGGTTTATTCCTGAAATGCCAACATCTTTTGATCTACCGACATTTTACCTGTAAAATTTTGTTGGCGTACAAGGAATAGGTACAAATTGTTATCAAAACAAATGTGCATGTTTATAAT
>JAULBM010285581.1:0-26831 GCA_032357055.1 Geukensia granosissima | reverse complement strand
AGGTAAAAACAGTGAATTAAACGCCCAGTAAAAGGTGAAAACGGATGAACATTCATCAATCAAACAAAAGAAAAAAATTCAACATTGACTGAACTTCAAAATATTTACCCTGCATAACAAAAGAAATTTCATGGAAAAGTTTGTAATAATGGTAAAATTGAATTTTGAATAAAAAAAATACCTCAAAATGTGTTCTAAACATGAACGATATATAATGTTTTGTACAGTTGATATTAAACAGCACCTTCAATGACAATAACAATAATTAAGGTAATCAACTTCTGAAGATACAAGCAATGATTAATTTAATTCTTTTTTGCAGTTGAACAAGCAACTAATTCAATTCCTAAACCAGCGTTGGATCATCCCGTCACAAGTCCAGCTATTGTCGTGATTATTGCTGTGATAGTTTCTATAAGTTTAGTTTGCACAGTAGCATTCTTGATTCATTGGCAACGGAAAAGACTGCAGTTTAATTGTAAAAGGTGTTTACCAAGAAACAAACCAACCGATAATTTTCATGATATAAATTGAATTAAAGAACAATGAACCATGTTTGTTTTATTGATTGTAATTATTTAACATATGTAGATAAACGTACAAATTGTATCAGATTTCAATTGATACTTATGTTGAATAAAAGTTTGAGAAAAGGAAACAAAGGCTGATTTACTGAAACAGTCATTGGGTTGTTCTGTAAAAATAATTAATAAACAAATAAATATATGTTCCTTGGTCATAAAGTCGTCATTTTGCGTTATCTAGAGAATCCAAAGTTTGTTTAAAAAAGCACCGTGAATAAAACTTCTTAAAATGTTGGAATTTCTGATTGAAAATATCTTTGAGAAATTTGATTCTTGAGTTGTAGCAGGAGTTGCTTATCCTCCCGGGGCACCTGAACTCACATTGGTTTTTTATAGGGTTCCTGTTACTCCAGCTTCCGTTTTCAGTGTAGTGTTGTGTGTACCATGTTTGTCATTCGTTTCATTTTTTTGCCAAGATCGTTCTTTTGACTTAACAATTTCTGGCTGTCCCTTTCATAACTTCAATGAAGAAAGCAAAAGCACCACAAAGTCTGCTTGGTGAAGAATTAAATTTCTTACTCGGGAAAGACCAAGGGAATAATTTTATGATAAAATACCTAAAATGGATTGATGTCAACTTTTCCATCGTAAACTCATTTCTTTTCTACACACGGGGTATATTGTAATCCAATGCATTCATTCATTTTCTGAACAGCTTGTCATTCAAGTGACTATAACAAGTATCAAGTTTGTAATGTTCCCTCCTTAATACTGGTTGATCCTTCTGGTTTTAGTGTAACTAAGCTATTTGAAGACTTGTAACCTGTATCTAATCATCCATGGCCATTTTCGGACTGACTTGTAGCTGGATAAGATATGAAGAATTTCTCGACAGGTAATGCGCGCGGGACAGACGGTATTTAGATAAACATTTATGAACCATCTAATATTACTTCGTTTTAAAAAGGAGTCCAAAAGTCTTTTCAATTTGTGTCCATTTTTCTCGGTTTGTTTTATATTTCTATTGTTTGTTTGGATTATGTTTTTTTATTTTCACATAGAACTCGAAATTCAACTCTTGACTAAATTACATGTCATAAAACAGATAAAGTATGTTTAAAATTGAATTATACGGCGTCGATAAAAATATTGAAAATTAACCACAGAAATTTTATTTTAATTACCTATTACATAAAATTCCTATCAAGGTAAATACCACAGTTCAATAAATTCGTTTCAGTGAAAGACAAACGGGAAAACAATGTGTAAAAATACTTTCAAACATGTTGTATGATAGGTTTCTTATCTTGCTCTTTTCTAAAACGTACATGTTTTGGCTTTGCCAAATTCGATAACTTCTGTATTTCTTGAAGTCTGTTTTCTGGGACTGGTTTTCTTGGTTCAAACCACAATCTATACACTTTTTCCCACAATGTTCTTGCTCGTTCTTGTTCCTCTTTGTCTGGCATAACCATAATTATTCTACTTGTGCTTGCCGTTGATTCAGAACTTCTTTCCGTTTCAGAGTCTCCTTCATAAATTATCTTTTTCTCCCAAAAAGGATCTCTGTGTTGTTCCCATTTTATTTGCCAAGCCTGTCAGAGTAAAAATTGATGCTAAGAAATTAATTATAGATGCAAATGTTATTTTTATGTTTGACTCAATGGAGTTTACTTTCTGCGCTCCCTCTGTTCTAAACAAAGTTTTATTATTCCTGTCCCTTTTCTTTTACTAACCACCATTTTTCTTTCCCCTTTCTCCATTCGGCCTCTCCCGTTTACACTGGCGATCCCCACATTATAGGAAGGAATTAACAAAGATTAAAAAGCACTATAAACAACATTCATCATATTTAGCCGTTTTATATCTATCATTAGAATAATTAAAACCATTCGTTCCACATAAATAGTTGTATTCCCGACGCATGTGACATGTGGCAGAAAAAAGGTAATCATGGTGCCAGTTTTCTTGTACTTAGTTTCGATTTTGTCTTATCATTAATTTGACAATTTCCATTAAGGTTCAAACAGTGACCTTTTTCTACATATGCACATTTCATATATAAAAGAAAACACAACTGAAATAAATTATTATAACTAGCCTGATAAATTTTTATTTCAGTAAAATTGACCATTTTGTTAGTACATTTCGAAAAAAATGTATGTAACATATATATTTTTCCTTTGTAGGTGAATGCATTTATCCACTGATAATAATTACATTGTGACATTTTGTTCATACTTTGATTATACAACTGGATGAATGTCAATGCTGGTGAGCTGTTAATCCCCAAAGTGATTCTAAACCACAAAAGTCAAAATTTTTATCCTGGCATGATTGAATAATTGCATAAATACCTCAAAAATTGTCGTTCAAAATAGGTAAAAAATTACATAAGATTTCTAAGGCTCTTGTTTCTGATACAGAGGTTACCTTTAGCTGAGTTTGGAATCCTGCTTATGTGGTTTTTAGTTCGGATGTTTGTGCTTTTCAATTGGCATTGCATTTTTAACCTGTTTTTTTTCCAACAATTAGGCGTAGGACACTGTCAATAAACGAAATAGAGTACACCAATAAAGGAAATAGAGAACATCAATTGATTAATTGATTGAATGTTGCTTAATTTCCAGTGGCAAATTTTTCATGCATATTCAGGACAAGAGCATTTTAATGAATAATGATGATGAATGGAACCTGCTTTCTACTTGACCGACACGCTGAGCCGGATTTTTAACGTGCTAGCTCTAGAAAGCAACAGTCCACAGTAAGACATGCCATTTTACCAAGACATATTATTCTGACTCTGGACCCACCAGTCTTTACTCTAACTCCTAGACGTTGTGTGCCTAGCGGAGAAGCAGCAAATGCCAATTTTAATGCATTTTGTTTGACCCGGTCTGAAATCGAACTCACGACCTACCACACTCGAGGAGAGCACGCTAACTATTACACCACCGAGGCGGATGAGTACATCAAATTCAAATTAAAATTTAAATAAACCTTCCATTACTTACAGGTTTAGCAAATTCATTTGCATTTGAGTTGATTCCGACATAATCTGTCCATTTCAGATTCCCTTCCTGTAAAAACGAAAAAAAACTAAAGGGTGTAATTGTTAAATATTCAATGCTTATTGTTTAATTAAATTTATTTAATGCTAATACGTAGACTTCACTGGGAATAAGCGAGTTAACCAAACATCAGACCAAGAATCTATCAAATTTATTAAAGATAACAACCCAATGATTGTACAACAACAAACTGGTACATTTGGTCAGCCAGTTTAAAAATGGTTTAACTTGTCTCTTTAATGAACATATTTTTCTTTTCATAATTGCCTGAATTCAAAATTTCTTTAAAAGGAATATCCAACCTAGCCAAATTTAATCTTACCTTTTCTTTCCTGTCTTTCATCATAGATTCAGTTCGTCGCAATGATAAATTCTGATTGATATCTGTAATTTGTTTTACTTTCTTTCTCTTCTTTTTAGTTTTCTTTTTCTTCTTCTTTTCTTTCTCGTCTTTTGTTGGGCTGTCGGTCGATGAGTTTGAAAATATTGTTTCTGATTTCTTTTTCTTTATTTTCTCGTCTTTCGGTTCTAATATTCTTACAGCTTTATGCTTACGCGGTCCTCTTATGTAAAATACGAGTAAAATGATGGCAAGAACAAGTATAACTAGAAACAATAAACCGAATATAACGCCTATAGCTATCTGACTTGCGATATCGTTTGATAAATCTGAAAGAAAAAAAAAAGAGATGTAGCAAGTCTGTATTTTGGCATAATTAAAACAAGATGAAATTCTCTGCAACATTTTTTACTCTGCCCGGCCAGCTTTGAACAAAAAGTTTTTAAACACAAAGAAAAGGAAACAATGTTTGTATGGATTTTTTCCTTTTATCGAAAGGAGTAGGTACGTTAAGCCCGATATTTGGCCAAAATTTTAGATATTGTGATACAAAAATAAGTTGTTGTGAAAATGTTGTTTAATTATCTTCTTTTAATATTTAATTAATTTTCTTGTATACTTTTTGCCATTTCGAAAAAATGAAATGATATACTTGACTATTTTGACAAGAATATAACATTTTCTATAAAAATAAAATTTTGGAGGTGTTTTGTTCAAAATAGATATGATCACACAGAAACATCACGAAAATGTTTTAACCAAATGTTTGTACTTTAACTGTGCAAAGTTTGATTGTGATATTTTCGTGCGATCTATATTAAAATCGACAAAATACTACCAAATATTGAATCAAATTAATTAATTTCTTTGTATTTTCACATTTAAAGCATTTTCTATGTGACATGTGACCATTGTAGAACTAATTAAACTAACAATTCTGTTGGATTTTCTTTTTATAGACATTAATAGATATGAGCCAATTTTCATTTTTTAGCCAAATATTGGGCCAAAAATGACCTTTACGACCCTCGTCCTTTGATTCTATAATGAACAGAAATAAGATAATGCATGTGTCGATATACTTACGTTACGTGTGTAACCACTTCTTAGACCGGGTATAGAAATAGATCGTTCGGTTTCTCCGCCTGCAGGTAGAACCCCTGCTAAAGGGGCGTATAGGCACCGGGTATATCCATCCTGGAGGCACTAGTCCTCTAAAAGGGGCGTCCCTGATTGTGAGGGATGTATAAATTCACAATCCGTCAAGAGGGAGACGTTAAAGATGCCCCGTGGTTAGGAAATGCCACGTCTTAAGCATGTTAAAGACCCCTTGTAACAGCTCATTTTGAGGGGTCATTAGGCGGCAAGTTGCAAGGCTAAATTTTCCGCCCCTATCCAACCCGCAATTTTCCTGGTGCCAATCTAAAAGTCCCTATCTTACCGGTCCATTGCTCAAAGTCTACATATTGATTTATTGTTTAACTTGTTTTCGTCCTGAATATGCACGAAATATTTGCCACTGAACGTTAAGCAACAAACAATCAATCATAAATCTATTTTTAAAAGCAAACTGAATTTAAGTTCAATCAGTAGTAATGAGAAATATGAAACAAGACTTTTAAAGAAAAAATAATTTGATATCACTAGTCAAACAGAAAGAAAAGGATTGAAAGTATCCCTTAAGTTTTTAAAAAAAATCCGTTTGAATGCTTCCCAAATAAACGAAAATGTTAACAATGGAATTGGAATTGTTGTCAATTTTGCCACATCCGCCAGATAGGTCCTAATATTAAATACTCTTTAAAAGAAATAATATGGAACATATGCCAGTACAAAACCAATCCACGTCTTTTCTGGATTGTGAACTGCATAATTTTTCTTTAAGATGTTGCATTTGGTTTACTAGAATTACGTGGGGCACGACCAAACAAGTTCCTAAAAATGGTGCCCTGCATTTTTTTCTTTTATCAAAGACATTATAGACAAAATGGTAAGACAACTAATGAAAATCGTTAATTACACTGCCTACGAAGCGCTTTTCTGGATTAACCTTCATCAGATACGCTCGTGACCAAATATTGGAAAACAGGGAATTATGTACAGGCGCGTAGTGAGGGTAGCATGCAGTATTACAGTATTTTTGTTAATTTTGTGGCCAGACTTAAAATGTAAGAATTAACATTGTTTGGAAGATGTAAACTGTATCTTTATAACATACATTCCAGTACCCATAAATAATTAAGAGCATACAACTCACGCACGAGGAAGCTTTTTGCGATCTCCACACAACACAAGAGAAAAACTTTTTGATGCATTGCATGTATGCAGTAGTTTTATATTTGAAAACGTGGAAAATAAGTGTGTTGCCACTTGTTTGTACTTCGTCTATTATATTGGTTCATGTGCTAAATTGTTGTATTGCCTAGTCAAGTATTAAAACTTTATTATGTAAAATGCCTTTTCGGTTTGTTTTAGGTATGGGTGATTTTTTTTAAATATTTTTAGATTATTGTTTTCTTCTGTTTTGTTTTAATGCTGCTTGTGAGAGGTAATTCCTTAAAATACGTGTTCAGCATATATCAAATTTTCCATATGTGTGCAATATTGGTAAACTTGTATTTTGATTATGGAACAAACTATCGGAGGTTCGTAATTTTTTCACCTTTTTTAAGTTTGCATGTCCTGTGCAGCAAAATTGCGATATTTTTCAACCAGCTTAGACAATATTTTTTAAACCCATGTTAAACTTGACTCACTGATACTTACTATTAATGGCCACTACAACCACTCCGTCGTCTTCTGGTATCAGATGAGTTTGAGAAACTTGGCAAATCTTAGGGTGGTATGTATAATATACAACTTTGCCACTGCTCCAAATCACCTATTGTATAAAATGTTTGAAAAAAGCAATGCCTAAATTATTCCTGATATCGTTTATGTAGGTTTGAATTATACGGACTGAAAAGAAAACCCACTAAGTTGCAAAATCATTTATGTGAATACATCGAAACTAGCTTTCAAAAGACAATTTTAAAAGTTTTTATCAAAGAAAAATATCAAAATAATTAAACTTTCTGGCACAAATGCGCTGTCTCTATTATTCTTATATTTTGCATAAATAATAATTAACAATTAAAAATTTGATCAAAATGTCAAGTATTGGTTGTGACACTTTAAGACCTAGCAATCAGATGATTTTCGATTTATTCCATAAGCATTTACTTCTTTAGAAGTAAGGTATATAAAGATTCTGTCTACAACGCTAGAAAGGGGATTTTAGTAAGGGCAAGACAGATTTAGTTTTACTTATCGCGGAATAAAAACGAAAACATCTGGACAGAGACTTCTCAAGTTAAGTTATTTCTTTAAAACGTCTTACCGAATTACTGCTTTTACAAAACAATATGGTCTGACAGAAGTATATACTGTACAAATCAGACGTCCAGTTAATATGCCTATAATATCTTAGTATAAAAATACAAAACTCACGTAACATAGTGCTCTAAAGGTAGTTGATTCATCAACACTGGAGTCATTATTGAACACAGTCAAATAAATGTATGCTCCGCTCGTAACAGAATACATACAGTCAAATATACCAGATGCTAAAAAATAAATACTCATTATTTTAACATAAAACTCATACATGTACGTAGTTTCTAATATTTTCTTGTTGGAAAAAGATTAAAAAAAGATATGTAGTAAAACAAAACCCTTTACCATGTTTAGGGAATATTTTACTTGTGTAGAACAAAAATGAATTATAGCAGTACTCAATCAAAGGTTAATTTAGAATAATAAAAAGTCTAACAAAATTATTTAAAATAAAAAAATTATACGGTCTTTTACATGTGAATATGTTATCTAGTTTTTAAACAGGATACAACTTACTTACTCGAGTATTGTTTACTAACACATGACGCATAATTGTAGACGTGCTGGGTTAATGTGTTAGTCTTATATATGCTTGATCCTGTACAGTCACTAGTTTCCATTGTGGCTGTAAGATTAAATTGAAATGAATCCGGACAGGATATCGCGGACGATGATACAGAATCTGAAAAAAATAGTTTTGATTATTGTTTTATTAATACACGCCCTTTCGTTTGGGGCTGCCAGGTTATAATACGGAAAGCGTGGTCGTGGATCATAGTTGGTGACGTATGTGGAGAATGCCACGCTCCAAAAACGTAAAAGATACCTTTTGTTGATTTCGAAAAAATAAAAGGTTACGGGCGCTACGAAGGCTTATTTTTTATTCCTTTTTTGTTGGCCATGGTCTTGTCTGTTTTCCGACTTAACGATTTCTGTCTGCTCCTTAGGTATCTTCGAATTACTTCAAATGAGATGGCTTCTATTAAAGGAGTAAATACAATTGGCCCCATACTTGATCCAAAGTTTCCTTTGTAAAATTTTCTCTGCATGTAATGAAACCTTAAATACATCTCAACAAAGGCTCACTTGATGTTGCCGCTATCAAAAGCGCACTTGATGAATCGTACTTAGATATTATTGGTTGAAATAGGTCAAATTCCAAACTACTTAAACATGTAATGAAAAATATGTAATATTAATAATTATATATAATAGTTTTTAAAAAGCAAGGAGGTTTTCTCCCAAATATTATTATAATTGCAGAAAGTCAACTATGGAAAAATGGAAGGCAATGCAAACTAGGATTTGTAATGTAATTTAGCTATCAAAATGCAGTCGTATATCTTAATGGAATGTGTTAACACATATTTATATTAGGCGCGATTTGTATGAATATTTAAGCTTTAAAATTTTAGGCTCTTCTAGCCATATTTGAAGCCAACTAAACATAGAAAAAGAGGTCTATTTTAAAAATATATCTAAACCTACTGAGCTAATTGTAACAACACATTGGTGGAATGGTCCTTAGATGATCCTCTACCAAAATTGCTTCCGGCATTCATGACCGCCAACCTAGAAGACCGCAAACATAGAAACCTATGGGAAATTCACATTTAAATGTTCTTTTCTGAATCGTCGGAGCCAATTGCAAGAGACTTTGTTGGAATTGTCTTCACAAAATCCTCTTCTAAACTTCACAAACCACCTTCCAAGATGGCCACCATAGCCGAACTTATTTTAACTTAGAACACTATAGACAATTTACATAAAAAAACTTATTTTCCGAAATTATTGATACTATTGCTGATGGCAACTAAACATTGGTTGAATGGTCCGTTGATGGTCGTCTACCGCGATTTTGTCCGGTATGTCTTGCCGTCACCAGAGATGACAGATACGGCCGAAATGGTTTAACGTAGATCTATATGGGAAACTCACTGAAAAGTCTTATTGTGTTAGTTGCTGAAAACTTTTGTGAAATAGTCCTCTTCCAAACTTATGTCAGAGGAGCGATACAGTCTCCTAGGGACCTCCGGTTTGGTGAAATATAAATTATCAAAATTATTCGTACGAATTGATTAAAATACATCACAATTTGTATTGGAATGTTGGTAACATAAGACAAATTTGTTTCTTGTCCCGTACTTAATAGTGCATTTTTCTACATTTTGGTGTAAGGGGGATAATGCAAATAACTATTTGACTATATTGACTGTTTGATAGAACTTTATATACTATCATAAGTGTTTCATAATTGTACTACTTCAAATTTATGTATGTATTGTATTGGATTACGCAATATTATAACCTTGTTATTGACTTTGCTTATCCAATTATAGAATTTGAATTTTATTTTCAATAACTATCCACATTATTTTTCAGGTAAAAATAAAACTAACCTGAACGAACCAATAATTCTTGTGTCCCCAATGGCTGTGAACTTGTTAATGCGCATGCTTGATTAGATGTTAGAGTCCCGGTAATGTTATTTATTACTACAACTCTAGAATTAGTTGTTGTTTCCAAATCTGAAATGTTTATAGATAATTGTTAGTACAATCGAAGGCAATACACAGAACAAGCTACAAGTTCCTTTTTATTCAAGACACAATAAGCATGAGATTTTATATAACAGTTAGACATTTTGTATTAAAAACTACAGATTTTTCAATGATATATAAATGAAACGTACCATACACAAATGACAATCCTACCTATAAACAGAATGCAAATCCCGTTACACAGGAAATAAGATTTTTTTCATTTTTTAAAGAATACTTTTTGTACTTTGACTTTCATTTTGGAAATTTTTTCACTGCTGCTATGGTATTTATGGATTCAATTCCAGGTATGTCCCAAAATCATGCCACCAATTCCTTGTTGTCTTAAGGCGTATTAAGTTTTTAAGATTGAAAATAACAAACAGTTCAGATTGAAAAATAATGTTTGTTTGTATGATTTGGTTAAACGTCACTTTAACACACATCTTGTTTTTGTAACGATACAAAGTCAGGCGCGAACTCTAGAATTATAGGTGATAGACTGCAGTGATCTGTAAAGGTTAGTTTAAATTATCTACCTAGACAACTCGGCCACCCAGACCCCGAATAAAAAATACAGCTTTATTAGTGTCCTATATAAATATTGTTAATTTGAAAAGCTGACGCAGGTTAAAATGTTGTTGGCAAAGTAAATTCCAGCAGTCGTTGATTATTATATTTATATTAGCTTTTTTGCTCCTGGCATCGTTGTTTCTTTTTGGTCTCCCAAATGTTTGGTATTTACCATAGTAATTCAGAAATGTGCACAACACAAAGACTTCTATAAGATGATTTTACATTGAATGTCGACCGTCATCGTTTTTAAGGGAAACTCTGGTGTTTGAAATAGAAAAAAAATATGTTGAATGTTAGTGCAAATTTAAATTATTCCGGTACATTTTGTTATTTCATGTAAAAGTATTGAACTTATAACGCAGTAGAGAATAAAAAAACTTGTTGCTGTTTAAAATGATTGCTACAAAAAGATCATTGATGATTACTTGTACATTATTTGATAAACAAAAATACAATTTCATAGGATAGCAGAAATCAAGTATACCTTTGACTTCATCCCATTCTTATAAATATATATATATATATATGTTTGTACCAAAGTTAGCTTATAACATGCCGTGATTTTCTTCTATTTCATGTTTGCCGCTTACATGTAACCGAGAAGTTGTTGCAGCTATTTAACGCTGAATAAAGGTGTGCAAACATTACCCCCTAATTTTGAAATGGAAGGACTGGTGATTGAGACCTCCATTTTAGGTGCTGTTTCTTCTTCGGTGGGATATCTTAATACCTATGGAAATTTAGAATATTAAATTTTACAGAATACTAGTGATCTGACAGGCTAAAATCCAACACGCTTGTGAATGGTGATGCTTACATCCTTCATTGTCCTTACCTCTTGTTTCTGTATTATGAATATGTTTTTAACATTCATATTTTATTTACCGATGAAATTTATTGATGTGTTAACTCAGCCGACTCAGTCCGAAGGGCTTTATTTAAACTTTGTGAGTGGAAGCTTGTGTTTACACATCATGAATTCCGTAAAAAGAGCATTTATTTCTATAGTAGAATGATGAAGGTCATGTTCATATATTTTGCATGCAAGTTTACAAAAAGTCATTGTTATTATTGTATTATTTATTGGTGATTTTTACCTTCTCTTATTTCTAATTATTTTTTTTTTAATTTCCTTTACGAAAATTGGGCAAAAAGGTGTTGTGGTTCCTTTTTCGGCTGTCAGAATAATCGGTGAGTGTAAAGGGGAAATATTCCAACATACCATAAAATTTCATGGACACAAGATAACATTGAAACCGTAGGGAATCATCATTGGTACAATATAAATAATGATTCAATTGTTGATAAATTCATGTTTGGAAAAGCAGAAAACTCACTTTCACTGGTAAAGCTTGAGTCGTTTAAAATAAACTGCTCTAAAAATGTATGAACACAAGGAGATGGGATAAGTTCCGGAATAATATGAAATACGAAATACATTTAAAATGAAATTTGTAGGGGGAATCAGATTGTCAGAAATTTATGCTGTCTACAAAAACTCAATAGGGAGGAATTATAAATTTCGACCATGTGATTAAAAGTCAACAGATTAAAATTGTACATCGTATGATCCGTGAACCAACAGTAAGTTAAAACGTCATCAGCAAATTTTGTTTCACAGTTATGACAATAGATTAAAAAGAAAATTATTTTATCTGTCAAGTTTGACTTGACCTTCATAATATTTCATTATTCTTTTCAAAAAAGCTATGGGCAGATTTCCAGCAACTCTGTCAAGGCCTTGAATCAACAATTCTTTGTAAATTATAATAATTAGATTCAGTTTCAGAATTAAGTTATATTCTATAGAGCTTTTTCGAAAAGAAATGACACAAATAATCACTTCCGCAATTGTATTAGCAGATAAACGAAATATTATTTCGGAAAATTTTTAAATTTAAAATGACACATTGAATTTAATCAAATTTTAAGAAATCCGACAGTTAAAACAAGACAATAGCTAATAAATTACGGTTTGATAATTAACTGTATCTAATGGACCGCAGAAAAAATATATTTTCCTTAAGATTGTTCACTATTTTTTCAACAAATTAGCTCGATTGTCGTGTTTTATAAATAGTTATACATTTTGTATTGGGGGTGGGGTCTTTCTATTTAAATATAGACATGTGATGGGAGAATTTTTTTAAACAAATCGAATTTGAATATTCGTTTTAATTCTCTTTCTATCTGTAAATTCTTAATCTTAATTATTATGAATAATTTAATTGTCTTTAAAAAGATGAAAGGCATCGACCGTTTTTTTTTCTCGCCTTGCTCATAGCAAAGTCATGTATAGAGTTCATTATGTTTACATCTTGTTAGATCCTATATTTGGTTTATAAAGTATTTGGCTCTGAGCGTTCCTGAGGAAAAAAATATTTACAAAAGCAGCAACATAAGCAATAAGTTGTTATAATTTATTTGAATTTTGTAAACTTTTCTTGTGTTCTTTCATTTTATCTACTTGCATGGTGTGCAAAATTGACATTACGGGTTTTCGAAAACTCTCTACTTTCTTCTATTGATTAAATGTATTGGAAAACTGTTACGGTCAAACATTAAAACACCTAATGAGATTCAAATAATATTTAAATTCATAGTACTAAGATGGTTTTTATCAGATTTTCAAAATTCACATTCAATGATTGATACTTTCAACTTAATAATTGCCTATTGAACCATTGTGTACCAATAAACACACAAGACTTACTTTAAATACTTCACATGTTTAAATATTTCTTAAAGTAAAATAGGTCTAGTCGGAAAATTGCAATTTATAATCAATATTTCTGTAATCCATATTTTTAATAAATTGCAGTTCAAAACGTATAACGACTTATTTATAGTGCAATAGTACCATTTCCTTATTAATTACATCATATCATAAGATAAAATAAGGAAAATGAAACATGCATTTAACTTAACAAAATAATAACTATTAGTTAAATTCGCATAATTGCTGCATACTATTTTCAAACCAACAGTTATATGGAATGATACAGGAGGATGCTGTTAATCGACATCAACAATCCGTAAAGAAAGAATATTCAAACAGACCCTCTTACAGATTCAGGCATACCACCATGTCTAGTAACAATACAATAATTTCAATCAGTGAATGGAACGATATTATTGTGCTGGACGTCATATTTTTGATACTGTATATAGTGCTTGGTATTATAGGCAATACAACTGTTATACTGGTGTATAAGTTCCAGATGAAGAACGTATCTTTTGAGCGATATTTTATCCCGTTTCTGGCGGCGTCTGATCTGACTGCGTCAGTCACGTGTTCCACACTTCTTTTAGTTTGGGATTTTACACAAGGGATATTGAGCAATAGTCTTCTATGCAGCAGCATATATTTTTTACTTGGTATTGCAACTATAACGTCAGTGCTTTTATTGCTTTGTGTTGCAATCCAACGTTATTTAAAAGTGTGTAAACACCTTTTCCTCACCCTGAAATGGAGAAGACTGATGATTGTTACCTCCGTTATAATTGCTGTTTCTTGTTCAGTGCCATTTTTGTTAACATACGGAATTGTGGAATACCAGACTTCAAAGAACTCTAGCGAAGTCAGGTGTGGTAAGCTTCAATCAAACACTGTTATAGATGGTGGAGCTTATGCAATTACACTCGGATCCTGTGCTACGTTAGCGTTTTTATCTTTCATTTTTCTTTACGGCAGAATTGGTTATGAAATTTTTAAACATTTCAAAACTGACAAAACTCCAGAACATCCTAGTCGTCGACTTTCTATAACTTCTCTGTCCACCGATTTAGGTTGCGGAGAAGGAAAAGCTTCGCAGTCTAAACGTGATGGAATCTTAAACACCGATGAAGCAAATACTTGTAATGAAGCCACAGTCCAAGCAGGAGAATCAGATGATAACAGAAATCCTGATGTGACTGAAAAACATACCTTGCCTGCTAAAAATGATATTGGTTCTAGTTCGGGAAAAATAACAACACTATCCGTGAAGACTATATCACAAAAAAGGAGAAATCGGAAACTTAAATACAAGTTTACAATTATGTTTATGGTTATAACATTTGTGTTTTTGATTTGTTTCTCACCAATAACAGCAATTTTAATCATTGAGGGAATGTATCCATATTTCTGGCTCAATCTGTCAAAACAGTATGTCCCATTTGTGTTATGGTTGTACCATTTGTTTATTGTAAATAATATAATTAACCCGTTAATCTACGCTTTTATGGATTCAAAATTCCATAATGCTGTTAAAAGTCTGTTCCAGAATTGCACATCAAAATGTGCAAGTAATTCAGAAAGATCCGACAGCTCGATATGAAAAGAGCTGAAAATGATTTCCAGATGATTTTAAATAACAGCTTCATTAAGCTTTATTGCATATCTTTAAAATTAAGACAAATATGAGAGCTTTTTCAACAATTCAGTTTTATTCTACATTATAAAATAATAAAATAGCGTGTCAAAAATTGAATAAATACGGTTATAATAAGGTCACTTATTTATGACCGATTATAAAGAAGTGTTGCAATCAGCTCCGTAACAAACTATGGGGTATCTTACAGCTGTAAAGCAATGGCTACGAAAAATTTGCTTAATTAAGGCATTTTATCTAAAGGTTTTGGACAGTACTTCCCAAAGTTGGGTATCCCCTTGCGATAACGATTTGTTATGAAGTCGCTCGACGTCTTCAAGAAATAAGTCTATAAGTTTGAAATAAGAATGATTTTTTAATTAAAAAATTTCAAATGTGTAGTGACTTGTTGTACAGTTATTCGGTGTCAATCAGTAGGTCATTATGACGACATACATAGCGTCACTAATATGATGTTTCTGCTACGTATACTTTGAATGGGTTATAACAGATTTGCCTTTAATTTCTGAAACATTTTAAGACGGGTCTTTTGGGACTGTATTATCATGAAATAAAATAAAACAAAAACAACCAATTTACATGAGATACAAAGTATTGCGTGGGTTTCTTCTGGCATTGATATCTAGTTACCATTACTGTTAATATGAATTATATTTGTCAGATAAAACATGTTTTTTCTTATCACATGTTTATCCATAAATGTTTATATCTAATTAAACTCGTGTGCTTTTAAATTTAGACTGTTTATATATCTCCAAGAACTGATAACATTGCCATTCATAAAACATGCAGATTCCGAAATAAGAATTGGAATATGAATGAAAATTTATTTGGTACAAAACGATCAACATATTTACAAACAAAAAATGAAGGATTTTAGATGACAGCATTTTAACAACAATCAAATCCAGAGGCTATAATAAAGTCCTATGTTAACTTAGGTTTAGCTGTGGCGGCCATTACAGCTTAAGATCGGAATGGCAGATACAGTTCTGAGTGGACATATTCTGAGGACCACTCCTCCAAATTTTTTTCCCAATTGGCTTAGCAGTTTCAGGAATATCATACTAGATGATTTTTCCATAGGGTCCTGTGTTTTCCTGTTATAGCCATCTTTGTTGTTCTTAGGGAATGCCAGATCTATTTCGCTGAAATAATCTAAGAAACAGTCCACCGAAGTTTGGTTTCTATGGACTTTGCATTTTCAGGGAAGATATTTGTTACACACTTTGGACGATGTTTAATGACTTTCCAATAGCTAAAGGTTCCCATGTTTTACAAATTTCCAATGTGGTGGTCACCTTGGGTGGTAGATGTGTATTATCGGAATTAATTCTGAGAGGGTACTACCTGAAGACTATCTTCTTAGTTTAGTTTCAATTGATGCGCTTTCTCTCAGAAGTTTCAGAGTAAAATGTTTATTTATTTCTACTGTGTCAGATGTTTCAGAGGAGAAGATCTTTTAGTTAGTTGCAACAGCAAAGTGATAGGAAACCTCGCATGACCAATTGAACGAGCTAAAAAGGGAGCAAGAGAAAACCATAAGGTTCAGTTAAGATAGGAGAAGTGAAAAGCGTAGGTACTCTTTTGTCTTCTTTTGGCCTCATATTTTGGACATTGTCCAATTTTCAATAATATTAATATGCAAGTGCAATATATAAATAGATTAATATCACAGCTGATAGATTTGATCCAAAGAATAGTAAAGTTAATGTCTGTATTCATGATTTGGAGTGGCAAACCAGTGGGGTGAATCATGTGGTTCAGACGTATAAGAAGTTCATGTTACAGCACTCCTCATCTTCAAACCGGGTAATTGTCAGTTCAGGATACAAAATGTATGGGTATGACACAAATAACATGTAGCATTCAGATCAATACTCAGTTACATGAAAGAATCGACCTCCTTTCGGAAAGTAATGGATGTTAAATTTCTACTCTATACAAAACAAATACAAAAATATTCGGAATTCCAACATAAGAATAATTTACAAAATAGCATGAATGATTTCAATATTGCCTTTTTTTGCAATCGCGGTACAAACTATGATCTCATTTGTGTGAAGGGTTACCTTGAACCTGCCATTTGAGCTATTTACAGTGCTAATAATGTAATATAATGAGTTCAATCTTTGCTAAATCTTATTAAAAATCTTATTGCATAACAGTATATATATTGAAACGTTGATTTGTTTATTGGACATGTTTGTCTGCAACCAACATTTGGACAAAAGAGGGAAATTTTCTGTTAAATTTTTAAAATTTATTTGTATCGGGAGGGACTTTTTATAACACTTTTATATGACTTTTTTTATAATACTTTATCACCAATACTGTCTAACAATTGGGATTTCACATGGCTATATAAGTATGTGTCAAGGAGAAAACTCTTATCAGCAGCATTAGAACCAAAACATTGAAAAGGTGGAATCCAACAATAGAAAAAGTACTTAAATCCAAACAAATCGAAATAGGACAAATTTAGTTGAAGGAAATCTAACAAGTGCAATGCTAGGAATGAAACTTTCCATAATGTTGTTGGATTAGCATTTGAATAAATACTGCATATTTATGTAAACATAAACCAAATTACAAAATATTTCCGATTTGCACCAAAGCTTCTGACATAAGCAATCAGATGGAAAACTAAAGCTAGTACTAGTTTATTAATATCACAAGCTGCGAAAAAGTGTTCAAAAGTTTACAAAAAATACAGATACACTACGTATAAACCATGGCTTCAAATTCTCATTTATGAAATATGTCATCTATCAGTTCATAAAAACAATATTTAAAAGTTCAAACCTATTTGTTCAAACTCGCCGTTTCGATAAATCTGTTTTTACAACTAAAAAAAATATAAATATTGAAAGGTGTTGTAAAAAGTTTAAACATATTACATTGGTATTAACGAAAACACCTGAATTCCTTCTTTGCTTAAATAATAACTTTTATAACAAGGCATTTTGTTTTTCGGCACCTTCTTTAACAATAAAGTACTAGATTTTAAAAAATGATATGGAATAAATTCTGGAAAGATAGCAGCCCAATCCTTATTAAGGTTTTTTCCAAATATATCATTTTATGTGGGTGCAAAACGCAAAACTTTATCAGTTACGACGGTGACCAAGACACTGGGATTCAAACAAATGTCAAAATTCAAATTTCCAGACAAATTCAAAATTGATGTTTATCTTCCAAAGTAAACGAGGCTTCGCACAGCATGTTTTTATATCGTGTTTAACAGCTTTATCTCGAATAAGTGTGAAGTTTGACACCAAATTAATACGGAAAAAACGACCATCCTTCCAATTCAAATTCAATAAACAGAAAACATGGAACATACACTTCAAGCACAAGGTAACATTTTCTACCTCCTCACAGCACTTCGAAAAGGCAAACTAAATGGACATTTTGTACAATAACATTCTGCTTAAGTTTATTACAATTCAATGTTTGTTAATACTTTTCTTTACTTCATACAACTTTACCTCATAAACTTATTAAGAGAAATTTTGCTTTCTTGTCAATTGGTCAATTCAAAACATTAACTGTAATAAGAACTATTTCTTTTTAGCTAGTGATATAATAAAATACGCAAACTGGACACAGTAGGAGAATATCTTCTCAGTTATATCTTTGTTATCTTAGTTCCATGAATTAACTATGCACATCTTAATTACAAATTATAGCAATTTTATTTCTTTGTTGTTTTGAATCACAATTTATTGTGTAATAAAAAAACATACTAAATAGGATTTGGTTGATTAATTCGACATTGAGAATATATATCTTGGCCTTGATTAATCCATATGTTTTGACTAATGATTTTTATATTTATTTAAATGGAACAAGCTTTTAACTCTTAGTGGGGGTATGGCTTTCCACAAAAAATTATTCTGATGCCCAACTTTATGAAAACAATTTCTGACTAATCGCTATGAAAACTAAAAAACATACCTCCCTCAAAGTCAAATGGTCGGTCAGTAAAAAATAAATCTATCTTTTTTTGCTAACAGGAATATCTGTTTCAAGAAAAGTTCAATAAAGATATACATGCGTAGTTTTTGTGTACGCTAAAGGGCGCTATGGTCAAATAGATTTTCATTATTAACAAACAAATAAAAATGCTCTTACTTTGATATGGATTTGACTATTGAACAGGGTTTTCTGTCTACAAAATATATAACTGGAAAGAACTTTTTCATGAACTTTTCTTGACGGAGACCTGTTTTGCACCTATTTATATTGTTAACATTTCTCAACTGGTAAGAATTGCTAGTGTTTGGACTAAAGTGTCTGACTTTAACTACCGTAACCTACATTCTAAATCACTGAAATTACGAAGAGGTCTCGAAAATGATAGCATTTAGTAGTTGTCCCTGGCGTCGGATTTTGCTTTTCATTTCGATTTCTTTGGATAAGGGTGCTTTTTAGCTATGTTAGATTGGACCAACTATGCTGTGGTTCTTATGCTACTGATGAAAAGTTACTACTTGAAATGTACATTTCGCAGACTAAAATTTTCCATTTTATTTAGCATTAGTAATTTTGTATTTTACAACATGTATAACGTTATCATTTGCTGCTAAAACATTCACTAATGCATCCGGAAGTATGCATCCAGTTTCAGAGCTTTAATTAGACAAGGATTACCCGTCCAAAATTTCATAGCAACATTGCTAAAATGATTTATAAATTCATACATTTTTCGCTTAAACGTACAGTCCAATTTTTAGCTCACCTGGCCGAAGGCCATGTGTGCTATTACCGTCACTTGGCGTCTGTCGTCGTCGTCATTAACATTTTGAAAAAAAATTTCTCCTCTGAAACTACTCAATGGATTTGGATGCAACTTTGTATGTTTGTTCCTTAAGGTATTCTGCACAAAGTTGTGCTTCGATTTTTGATCCGTTGAAAACAATGACTGTCGTTACAAAAATAGAAACATAAGGGGTCTGAAATAAGAATTTCGCATATATCTAAAAAAAAAACGTTTACTTTAGCTAAATTCTGACATGGGGTAAAATGTTCAGCATGTTGAAATCTATCTGTGGTGAAATTTGTGTGAATATTCTTTATGTCTTGAAGGAGTTATGGCCCTTTAAATACGCTTTTTAGCTAATTTTGAAGTTTAAGTTTAAAAAACCTTCTCCTCTGAAACTACTGAATGGATTTTGATGCAACTTTGTATGATTGTACCTAAGGGTAATCTGCACAAAGTTTAAATACAAGGCTGTTTGAGACAGGTGAGCGATAACAGACTCCTGTGAGCCTCTAGTTATTCATACAGGATACCGTCACGACAATATTGTCAGAACTGTTTAGCTTTTACTTTAATTGGCTCTTATTTTGACAAACTCAATGGTACTCAATGGTATATCAATTTGGCATTATTTACTATCATGTTTAATCATCACGATTTTGACAATTCATGACTGAATATTTTAAAGACGTTCTTTTTAGTTGCTCACTTGCTCTCGTGGTGATAAGCTCGATAACCTTTTCGTTTGATAAAACCTTATGAGCTTGCTTTCAGTTTAAACTGTTTTCATTTACTTGGAAGTACCTCTCTTTTCCTTGTTTTTTATTTATTATTTTTCGTGTACGTTTCTACGTCAATTGTACACATTCCAGTTGATTTTTAGAATGTGTCTTTAATGTGTTATATTAATTTGATTTTCAACTTTAACCACGAGGAAAGAATTACGGTTTTGATCCAACAAATCTATAGTTATATGTTGCATGCGCCTGTCCCGAGTCGGAACTCGTGGGCATCGGAATGGCTTTGTGCCATTTTTATTGTTTTAATTTCATTGTAATATTTATTTACGTTTTGGTATATCATTTACACATTGTGAATATGTCTTGATTTTGACTTTAAATGTCTTCTTAGTAAGATGTGGCGTAGTGTCCTTGACCTTCACGCTTATAAATATTTTCTATTCATATAATTCGCTTGACGCATCTAGTTGCTTCTATTTGACAACTCCTATTGTTGAGAGTTTGAAAGATTTATGAACAGTTAAAACGTCCAAAGCTTGCTTTACGGAAGTGCATCTTTTTTCATATCTTTATTATCATAGTACTGGTTTTGACTTATGATAATTGCTTCAATGTATAAAATGGATAAACCTTACTATGCATTTTGGGTATAAGTAGTTGTGATTTATTTGAGATGATTCAGAGCTCACTGTGGGTGTTAACTATAAAAAATAGCAAACCTTTAAAACTGATGAATTATGAAACCAACTACAAATCAACTAATGGTTCTGGGCGTTCTTCGATTTTTACCATAAGAGATGTACTTTACTTCCTAATTAATTTTGTAAAAATAAAAACAAATAACAAAATAATCTAATAATAAAACATATAAAAAGGAATTCGAAGATACCAAAGGGGGAGATAGAGATATCAGTTTTGTATCACTTATTAAAAACAACTGAAGTTAAAAGCAACTTTAAGCTTTCTATCACAATAATGAGTAGGCAGGAGGTTAGTTGATAAACAATTCTTCGAACAATGAGTAGACAATGGTTAGTTGATAAACAATTCTTCCAGCATTTAAATGTAATTCAAAGTATTATATTATTTACATTTATTGGCACAGAGATATTAATAAATTTAGCATTGCGTCCATCTGGCCTTTCCTAACGTTTATTGACATAACAGTTTTAAATCGTCGGACAAGCTGTGTTCGATTCATCTCGTGTCGAGAGGTTTGATATCTTATTTTCATGAATTATACTCTCAGCTTGCCTTCAGAAACTGCGAGCTTTCAAAATAGAGGTAACTTCTGTTTGCAAATATTTTTATTTAGTTAATTTACTGTAATCCAGATACTCTGTAGTCGGATATGATGAATTTCTGTTTGATTTTTATACCATGTCTATTACTGTTTTTGTTATCTTTGATATTTTTCCTTTGGCGAATCTTTGGGGGAGGGTAAGGATCCCACTAAATTATTTTAACCCCACCACATGTCTCATGTGCCTGTCCTAATTAAGGAATTATGGTCAAAGCTTTGTTATAAGTTTTGATACATGTACATTTTTGACAGGTTAGAGCAGTATTATTTTACATATTGTCTCATGCTTGGAATGCAGTTTCTCTGACATTCAACCGGTATCTTTCATTTTTATTTAACAACGAGAAATGATAAAACAGTATCATACATTGTTTTCATTTTTAATATTACTATTGCTTTGAAAAAAAACTTATTATTTATCTTTCCCTATTACATGTATTATTTTCTCCCATTATTTCCTCCCATATATTTTTTGCCATTTTTATGGGAAACCAATGCCAATGATAAGACGCCATATCGAAGTAGAGTTTACAATCGACGAAGTCAAGTTTACAATCGAAATTCTGGCACACCAAAGGGGAAATAATAGATGCAAACCAATAACGAGTTAAATTTGATTGAAATTGATAATGTGGTAAATGTGAATGACATTGAATTTTTAATGGTGTTAATACTCTATCTTTTGCTCCGTTAACTTATGAAGTCAGAAGAAGGCAGGTTACATTCTACCTAAACAAAAGTCTTTAAACCCTGTTCTACGTTAGTTTTAACAGCAATCAAATACTTGTGTCATAATATTGTTTATCTCATACCTGTGTTTAATGGTAGTATATACTGTTATCAAATACCTTTGTGTGTCGAATATCTTTATATACTGGTATCACATACCTGTGTTAAATGGTATTAAATACTGTTATCTAATACCTTCATGTGTCGAGTGACTTTTTATACTGGACTCACATATCTGGGCCGTGATATACTGTTATCACATACATGTGATGTAGGTCAGTATATTCTGTTATCACGTACCTGTGTAGTATGTCATTATATATTGTTATCACATACCTGTGTCATATGTCATTATATACTTGACCGCAGTCAACTTTGTAAACTTCATACAGAAGAATGCCTTGTGATTATTTCTAGTGCTGAATACCGCAAAATTTGTTCTGAAATATAATTCGGTTCAAGTCATTGCAAATGGCGTAGTATTTACACGCTAAGCAGTACAGACTGCTTTTATGTAGAATCGCATTACTTACAACAAATACATATAATTCAATTTTGGTGACGATACTTTTCTTGTATCTTTTACTTTTTATTGTATCTTAAATATTAAATCCATCTCCACTGATTTTTTTATCGTATGTCTTATTACTGTTCTGTCATATCAATATCCTGGTTTAGGGGGTTCAGTGCACACCTATTAGTTATTCACCATTGTATGTGCCTGTTCCAATCCAGACACGCGTAGGTCAGTGGTTGTGGTTTTTAGATGTTTGTTTTTTACTCGTTTTCCGCCTTTTACAATCCTCGTTATTAAAAGTTTCACATTTTATATTTTGGGAGCCTTTTACAGCTTCGTTTATGGTATGGATCTCGGTCATAGTGGAAGACCGTAATGTGACCTGCAGAGGTTAAATTTCTACTGTTATTTGGTGCATGGCTGTCTCAACAGTCTGGACAATCAAAACCACATCCATCTTAAATATATATACTCAAATTATACATCATAAAAATCTTGTGAAATAAGGATAAGTTAGTTGTTACTATTAGCATTATCAATTGTTTGGCTGATATCTGTGTCGCTCAATTGGTAGAGGTCCATCCAAGGCCTATTCCGCCAGAGTAAGGTCCCAATTGGTTCAGTTGTTTCAGACAAACGATTTATTCGGCTTTATGTTAAATAAAGAACTTTTTCTAACATCTCTACCTACCAACAGAGATGTATGCAACAGTAAAATACAGCTAAACAAGGAATCCTATTGATAATTACTTTTAAAAATCACATTTGCTTAACTGCATAGCCATATTTAACCAGATTTAATCTAAATGGTCCATAATGAATGTCCTTTCTTTGAATTTAGCGTCCCCGGTGACCAACTGGGACAATCTAAGAACCATTCTATTAAAATTTAGTTTTGACTAGTTGACTTAGCACTATCATACAAGTAGATTTTGAAATAAATTCCCATAGGGTTCCATGTTAAACTAAGTTCATGTTTGTGGATGCTAGTTACAATTTAAAGTTGGGACCGCCTAAGGAACGAACCTTCCACTAGAATTAGGTTTCATTACGAGAATACTTTTAACGAATTTATTGACTTATTTCTTTATTGGTAACGACAGCAATCATTATTGACAGGTGGGGATGCCTGACACAATTTTAGTAGAGGGCGACCCAAGGACCACTTTACAAATATTTGGTTTAAAATAGCCTAGCCGTTTGATAGGAACAGATCTAGATTTTCAGCTAAGAGGAAATCTGTTACCAACTAAGGAGTGGAACCAGGATAAAAATAATACCCTAATCTCCAGTTTGTTAATCTTCCGAAAAGGAGGGGGAAACATTACCCCTGAGGTACCTTGATTTTTTTAGCTGTAATTCGACCAGCCAGGATTCCAATTCCGATAAGCATTAATAAAAAGAACAGTAAAACGTGGGGAAATTATGTTATAAACTATCATAATTATAGTAAAGGCATTGTAAGGAAAATGCCGAACACTTTTACATACTGAAAAAAGAAATACAACTCTGCCAAATTTTCCGAAAGTGCTTTTTACCTAACTTAAAAATTGTAAATTTTAAAATTACATGTCGGTCTTTTGAAGTTGAAATGTTAAATTACTCATGTTCTTCATTCAACTAAAATATAATATAAATATGTTTCTTGAATCATCGTGAATTGGTTGATCCGTATGGTATTGGTGTATTTAAACTAGTTTAGGGCGTTTTTGTCGGTGATGCAACAATAAAATGACCTCTTCTCGGGTTGACGTTGGCCAGGGTTGAATTAAGGAGTTACAACAAGACAGGGAATGCTTACCCTTCCGGAGCACTTGATCCCACTCATGTTTTGTAAAGGAGTCCAATCCTTTGTTCTTTTTGTTTTCGTTTTGTCTTTTCGTTCGTTTCAATTTGTCTCGCCTTTTTGAACTATGCACTTTTGATCTCTCACATGGGTATTCTACACTGGACTTAAATGGAAAACATGAAAAGTAATTTGAACATTTAAGACTTGACTTTACATGTAACTATTAGAACGCAACAATATTTGAAGGACGTATATATGACCTATAGAAGTTCAATTTCGGCTGCTTAGACAATCATACCACATCTATGGTATATGCATTTTAATATACACTTTTAAAATACGATCCTAGATCTCTATATTCATGGTTTGGTCATTCAGTGAAGACGTTGTTTCAAGGTGTTTCTGTATTTGTTACATTATTTTTCAAAATAAATTCTTACGTGCTGATGTATCGGTCGGTACTGTTGTCGTACGTAGTACATGTTAGGGTAAATGTCGTTCCTGACTTGATCGGTGAGACGAAGTTTGTAATGGTGCTGCCATCGGAAGCAACTGTTATCCTGCCATTACTTGTAGTGTACCAGTTGTGTCCACGAAGGTCGGATGGAAAATAGCAAACACATTCTAAAAAATAGAAACTTAAATTCAAGCCGCTGATTGTTTAGCAAAACAAAACTGTAATGCTCATTATCAATTATGATTGAATAATTATACTAATAAACAAAAATGGACAAGAATCGTTATTTCCTTAACAAACACACATTGCAAAGTTATATCATTGAATTTTCAGATAAAAGCGTTCCCTCATTTGGTTTTAATCTGGTGAGAGATTTTTACTTGAAATGGACACATAGCGAAAAAAAATTCACAATGGCCGCTGATTTGTTTTTTCAATAATCGATGAAAATAATTAGCCTGAAATATTTTGATTAATGCATGTGAATGTGGCAATTAATTAAAATATTTTACTGTTTGGTCTAGTGTGATGCGTGTGGCTTTTTTGACAATACATTTTTGTCACAGAAGTTGTAGAGAAATTCTATATATACGATTTAAAATAGATTTTGTTTACTTACCAACTAACGTCAAGAAAATGGAAACAAATATATATAGTAACATCATTTCCTTGTGTTTTCAATTTCATTTATGAATTTATGAACTATCCGTAGCCATGGCACAAAGCCAACATCCTACCAGGCACCTTCAAATTTTAATATTTAATTTTTAGTTGAATACAAACATTAGAAATCATTTTCCAATATGATATCATAAAATAAGAATAACTTCTTAGCGACTTAATGAAAATTTGTGTTTGATTTGTGTAACAATGGGAACAAATCGACCAGTTAATGTGTATTGGATAAAGGAAATTGAATACACTCACGTTCCAGATCATTGCATGACACTTTTAGATTAATAGAATAACACATTGAATCTATTTTTCTTTAAATTATCAAAGGTTTAATTACAGTATTGTAAAAATAGTGCACTCGTACGTCTTTAATGACTTTAGTAGTTTAATGCTATGACATTTTTCTATAACAATGTAACATCTTCCCTGGTCCGGAAAAAATCAACGTTGTCTGTAAAAAGGGCATTACTCACACTTGAGGATATGAGTTAGCTTAAGAATTTACAAATCATTTATTCTTTAATCTTATGCCGAAGCAAATCTGCTTGTAAGCAGATTTACAAAGCACTGGGAATTAGGTGACACAAGACATGCACAGATCAGTTGCAGAATGATATAAAAATAAAAAATTAACAATGTTGAATTAATATGGAGATTTTGGGTATGCTGTATATACATTTCAAGCACTATCCTTCCATCAGTAGCATTAACCAAAACGAAGTAAGTTCAAGATCCAAATACAACAAAAAAAGTATTCAAATCCAAACAAATCATGAAGGGAAGCCGAATCAAACAGCAGGGACAACTAGTAATTGAAATACATTTTTGTATTATCAGTGCTTTAGAATTTAAACAAATGCAGAACATTTTGGTAACTGAGTTGCTTCGCAAGCACAGCATGATACGACCACAGCACATTGCAATGTGAAAGGGAACAAAAGACCCTTTGGGTAAGTGTGGACATAGTATTTTGTTGGACACAATAATGTGCTGGACTCAGTAATGGGTTGGACACAGTATAGAGCTGGACACAGTAAAGTGCTGGACACAGTAAAAT
>JAULBM010285570.1:0-16252 GCA_032357055.1 Geukensia granosissima | reverse complement strand
GAAGAAAAATTATTCAGCTTTTTGGCGAAGTAAATTATGTATTTGTATTCCTTTGCATTTTAACGCAGGATTCGAAAAACAACCACCGTGTCGTTTTCAGCCATTTTTGCAGTTCACTACCTTGTTAGGCATGTATTATATATAGTATATTTTTTATTTCTCGTCCTGCACCTGTGAACCACGCCAGGGTTTGGGTTTCCATTTGAACCGGAAACGTGTTGGTATTTTAAAAAAAAATTCCATATTTTCTAGGCATTGAAGAAATACTCACATATTTGCATCAGAAGTTCCAAGTTTTTATTGCAATCGAGGCTTTCCACCGAAGCAGTATTTCGCTGTTATTTCTCTCTTTTTTATTAATTTGTAAAGTGAGAGGCCGATAACCTTTTTCTAATTTTTGTTTTGATTATCCTCATCCCTTCGTCATTTTATTGCAATGGGTGCTTATATATATTGTAATTTTGTGAAATAAGCCATACATTATATATAAACTCAGAGAAATCATTGACATCTAATATTATTGACAACATAATTTGATCTAATAGTATCTTAATTAGTTTATAAAGTATTGCGTGAGTGATTTCTCGATGAATATTACCAATAAAATTGAAGTTCACTTGTTGCTCTAATATTTTTGTTTTTTTTACAATCAGATTTGGTATTTACATTAACTTTTGACTTTATTTCTCATGAGACACTGGCAGAATACAACTTGTAGAAGGTCACATTGTTGTATTGTCCGACTTTACAATTTACTTGATATAGGAGAGTAAATATTAGTAAATAAATTATGGAAATAATACGTTGAGAACGTGAAGTTCTGGGCCATCTGTTTATGTTTTTGATTCTGTCATTTAATTTTTTATTCTCTTTTTGCTGCATTTATTCTTGTTCAAATTTTATTATGAATTCTGGTTTATTAGTTTGAAAATAATCAAGTATTCAAATAATTTTGATATGTCAACGTGCTAGATTTTTTTATATACAGCAACTAAAAGGTTAGACAGAAAACAATGATTTCTTCAATTTTCATTGGCTCGTATTTATAGTTTTCACTTTTAGGTCATCAAGAAATAAAGTTGATTTAAAAATAATTTCATAAATTGCTGAAAATGAATAATTTTAACAAAAAATAAGAAGAACGTAGGTGGGTCACTGATAAAATATCAATAGAAAAAATCATGAAGAATTCGCGCAGTGATCATTCCTGAAAAAAAAAGTCAAATACTTAAGCAAAGAAATTCTAAGTGTTTTTAATTTAAATCAACTGTTGCTTCCAAATGACGCCGCTTAAGTAGGGGTTCTTTCTACCGGCGGAGAAACCGAGCAACCAATTTTTTAACCCCGGCTACCCTCGGGGTGGTCGAGTTTTTATACATCCCACCCAACCAACGGTCGCCCCTTGAGCAGGATTCTACCGGCAGACAGAGAACCGAATGCCCCTTTTCTATACCAAGGCCGCCCTCGGGGATAAATAACTCGAAGATACCCGAGTGGTAGAAGGATCTACAACTTAGATATTTTATAGTTATCTTATTATTCCACAGATATAACAGCATTTTTAACGAAATGAACATTTGTCTTTAAGTATCAAAAAATAAATGGGCAAGTTATTTTTTTAAATTTCTAGTTTAATTTATGGACTAAATGAAATAAACATTCATAACGTAATAAACGCTGATAGGAAAATTTCCAGATAACAATCGAGGAACATTACAAAGTTTAACGCTCAAAACTATAATTAAAATATAAAATTAAAAATACAAGTAATCAATTAAATATCACGAAGACATTATGTTAAAAACTAAGAACTCACAACAGCTAAGTGTACTCATGTTCCCCGAAGTCTGCGTTGATTTAACTTTCAATTGAACAAAAAAGTTTCATTCACAAATTCAAATTGTAAAAACTTCATCATACATCATATAAATGCAGATTATTACATTTGCTGTCGGAAGCATGTAACTAACAGCACAGAATTAAAAATATTCAGACTTTAATCTATCACACCAGATGATTTACTTTATATTAATTACTCAACGGAACAACTTCCTTGTTTTAAGTTTACAAACCAAATAATGTTCAGCATGTTTAATTATGTTTATCAATTGTTTTGAACTCCTCTGGATTTATCCTTTTCATAGCAGTAGTATTGATTACCCTGTGTCTCATATTTTTCTTTTCACTGTTCTTTTCAAAATACCTAAAAAGCAATTTGAAAAGGTTTTTCTGGAAAATTCAGTTATTTTATCTTGGTTTTAAAATATACAGAACCTACTAAGGCAAAAAAACGGTCAAAATCAAGAGAAAACCATATTCCGATTAAATTTTACAACTACATTTTCCTATATTTTTTTTCTGATTATTGTTCTAACAAAAAGATCGTAAACACTAAGACAATGTTTTTGAAAACTTTGTTATTTTAAAGTAAGCAAAGGAACAATCTATAATAAAATTAGGCCTAGAATGGCGAAGATTTAATGAGCCTATAGAACAAAGCATACTTATAAAATTAAAATATTTATATTACTTGTGTAACTAAAATGAAGCTGGTGATACCAGACGTCCGATGCTACACAAAAAAATCTGGTTAAAGCAAATACCTTGTATTATTTTTCTGTGACTGATTACTTAAATGTATAAATGAATTTGATCACTTATGTCATGTATGTATTCCGTTTTCGGATAAACGGTAGCAGCTACGTCCTGGGCCAAAATTGAGATATCCAAAATACAGAATCTAAATGTAACATGCATAAATGTATTATAACACTAAAAAATACGCATCTGCAACGTGTTTTTGAATAGGTGATTTCTTCGCAAATTTTATATAATTACAAAAATTTCTTTGTTGAAGGCCGGAGCTGTAGATCTGATATTATTGCATTTTCAATTTTAGTTGACCGCTGCCTCAGTGACATTTGTACCGTATATCCTTTCAATATTGGATATTACATGTCAAACAAGACTTTATAATGAACCAGACGAAAGGGTAAACATCTTCTAGTCGAACACTGACAGTGTAAGCCAGACAATATGAAAACAATTTTTAAGACAGAACAACGGAATGAGATTAAGCGATGTGAATATTTGTTTTCTCCAGTGTCTCGTTGATTTTATTTTAAATGTTATCAAATAAGATAAATTCTATTAATTATATAATATAGTTATATATTATATAATACTAAAATGTATTTGTCGCTGATGGCATTTATCACAAGGAGATCTAGAGTTCATTTGACAACCAATCGCCACCATGTACCATAATATACTTACCAAAACCAGGAAGAAATCTATACAATCTGAGTAAATGATCATCTTAAACTTATATAACTTTTAATCAGCGCAAACATCATCAATAAACCATGTTACAAGTTAAGGTTCAAGTAGGCATTCCCATTAGGGTTGGTGAGCACACATCATTATATCGTTTTTTTTTTGGGTTGATGAACTTTCTATTTGTACATTACTTTTTAAAAAGACCAAAAGAGTATGAAAATCTTCTGTGACAAACACACGAGAAGAAATCATACTTAAAAGATAAGGAGAATTTATAAAACAGTCATCAAATTATATAAATTATTAGCATATACAGGTTACCTAAATAGACGTGCGGCAAAGAAGAAATTTTAATGCATTCGTCTAAAACACAACTTAACTTTTTATCGATTTAAAGTTTGTGTCATGTACCATTAGAATTAACTGGTTGTAAAATCAGAAGATAGTCATATTTCCTTGGAAATAGCTTTAAAGTTGATAGGGAAGCAATTAAAAGAATTGAGTTATTTTGCTTAATATAAACCTTTTTTCACAATAGTCTGAGAGGTAGTCTTGTTCAAAATTTAGCTACAGGAAAAAACATAAATTCTTATGAAATATTGTTAAATAAGTTTTATTTATTAAAGAGATTTTTGACAAAGTCAAACGTCAGGGTTAACACAAAGAATAAGAATAGATTAAAAAATATAATTTTTTGCACGAAGTTTTGATATTATCAAAATTGATATTGCAGAACAAAACGACAAAATCAATGTAATTTATATTGGACTAATAAAAACGTAATAGTCAGTAAACGTTATCTTCTGAAAAAAGGACCAAAAAAGCCTGGTCTTATTTATGTTTGATTAAAAATTCGTAATTTGCTACCGAGTCAAAAATGTAACGGTAAGTATTTTTTTGGTGGATTGGGAAATACTTGCTACATACGTGTTTTAATGATCACTTTATAAAAAAAGTTGATACTTTAGCAACGCTTATGGAAAATTTTGGGAAATACTTGCTACATAAGAGGTTACAAGTAAAACTAATTTAATGATAACTTAATGAAAAATAGTTCAAATTATAACAACCTTCTGGGAAGCATTTTACAAACGGCAAGGAGTGTGAATATTAGTATTTTTCTGCATTATATGTGTAAGAAGACTTCGTAAGGTGAAACAACTTGTGTCTGGTCGGCCCCGGAGCGGATTCCGAGGCTCGACCCACAGAGCTGACCCGGCGCGAACCCCAGGTGGCGGAACGGGGAGGCCCTCTCGTTGGTGGGTTGCCAGGTTATAATACGGAAAGCCTTCTTGCACGTAAAAGACCCCTTTTGTAGTTTTCGAAAAAGAGTAGGTTTATGCAGCTAAAAAAGTCTAAATTTTATGTCCCTACCCATCACTCCCTTTTTCCAGTTGCAGTAAAAAAAACCTTTGCCCTGTTGTGTCCCATCCCACCCCCTTTTCGATATTGATAATTGTTGATCTTGTTCTCGTCCAGAATATGCATGAAATATTTGCCACTCACGTTAAGCAACCAACGAACAACCAATAATCAACAACTTGTGTCTGATAATTTTTATCTCTTCCTTTAGCAAATAAATAATTATCTACTTAATTACTTAAAACGGAAAGTTTATATCCCTATGTTTTTTTACTGTACAGTATTATTTTGAAAAGACTTTGAAAATAGTTAGAACAAAGAATTAAGAAAGCTGCTTTTATCCTTACTTTTATAAATACACCTGATTTTAACTTGCCTGTATTGATCACTGTAGAATATCACCTAATTGGCGTTCTCGCATGACTTTGTACCATACGAAAACAAATTTAGTTAAACTCGCATCACATGTGATAATGTTTATCAATGTTTACCAAGGTCGGTAGTTCTCTCCGCCACCTCCAGTTGCCTCCAGGAGTGAAACTCAACGCCGTGATATGACTGAAATATTGTTGAAAGTCGCGGTAAACCCCGATCAATCAATCAATCTAACTAACAAAATAAAAGTACAGCCTACATAATGATTTCAGCTAGTCACACAACTTCGTACACAGCCCGATTTCTCTTTTCACAAAAACTATTAGCAACAGCCAAAATTCGATATGTCAGATAAAAGAAAAGCGGTTATGAAACCTTTATTGATAATCCTTAATTGCAAACGAACATATCAGTAGGTGTTTTGGTTTGTACACGACCCCATAAATCATACATATATATATATGAGATGAATTTTTTGGTAAGATTACATATAAATAAAACAATAATAATTAACATTATCTAGCATGAACATGATCATGGTTGATGGAGTTTCTTTGCTCATACCTAACGAAAACTTTTTTACCCGAAGGAAAATAATTTCGAAGATACCAAAGGGGCAGACATAAATCGTTAAGTCTGAAGACAGACAAGATAATGACCAACAACGAAAAGACAAACATAGAACACAAAACACTATTCTGAAAACAAGCATGAGTTCAGGTGCTCCGGAAGGGCAAACAACTGCTGCTCCACTAGTGGCATCCGTTGTGTTACTCAGTAGTCAAAGCCGGTGTATAGTCACAATCGAGTGAGTGGGCTCATAGGGAACATGTCACTGGCATTTACAGATAAAAGTTCATTACCTGCTGTATATTAGTTCAGAAACATTGTATTGAAAAAAACTGATCAGCCCAGTTTATTTTTCAATTTCTAAAAAAGGGTGAGCAAAACGCCAAGACACGTGCCACTGCTTTGTTTATAACAAAGTATTAAGAAAATTGACATGGACGGATGGTGAAAAAAGTTTTTACGAAAGGAAAATATTTTGTCAATAACATGGTATAATTATGCAATTTAATTTTCTAGTGCTTTTAATTCAAGATGGTTGAAACGCTGGTTAAGAGAAGAAAAGTGATGTGGTGTTCCAGTTATTAAATACCTAATTCTCTAATATGCATACATACACATCAGTTGTTATCCGATAATTGCACTTTTAGATGTAAATGTTGAAAAAGAATCATATCCCCGGCTTAGTCATCAAATGCTTAATGATATTTATATATTTTAGAAATACAATTACCAATGTTAAATAAATATGGAAAATTGAGGTATGCTATATTTTCATTTCAAGGCGTAATCTCTCATCAGTAGCATTATAACCCAAACAGGAAGCCAAACATCCGAATATAGCGAAAACAGCACTAAAATCCAAACAAATCGATATGGAAAGCCAATTCCGACGGCAAGGACAACTACTAAGCGCATTTCGAGGCCTATCCGTATTTTTAGTGTTTTAGAATTTTAGTAAATGCAGCGAATTTCTGTAAAACATTTTTTGATAATTTTCATGTCAGACAAGTCTGACGTTGAAGTATACTGAACGGATGTAACAAATTATACATCAAATATTTCTTAGTCTTTACCTTAATCAGACACTATCCTTCATTCAAGTGTAGGATTGTTTTCTTGTGCTTTTTCATGATACGCTTAACAAATTGTCAGGTAAAACAACTTTGATTTCAGTGTGCCAGAGATTGAACTTATATTAAAAGACTATCAAACATATTTTATATATTTGAAGATGACAATCGTATATTTACAAGCAGAAGAAGTTAAATGAAAATATTATACCAGCAAAAATAGTTTAAAATGACTTATATTTATTAATTAAATAATTTGTAAGGCAAAACTATTTTAACTATATAAGAAATGTCATTAAGGGGTTTATTATATGGAATAAACATATCATAAAATACCAATATCAATTATGAAATCAAATGTAGATGTACTTAAACGTATTGATAGTCCAGTGTAGTGCATATTTCAAAGAGACCAGACGAATTTTAAACAAACTTTAAGATAAAACGGAAACAAAAGGATCAAAGGCTTGGAATCCGCGAGCTGTTTTAAAAAACAGGAGTGTTCACTTGAATGATTTCAGGGGAAAGAAAGACTTATTTCAAATTTTAATGAACTCGAACGTATAGAATAATATCAATCATTAGCATTTTCTTTTACATTTATAAAGAACGACATTCCATAGAAAATATCGATTGGTTTTTTAATATCATTTAGGTAGTTCGAATTCTCGTGAGATTTACAGAAAACGTGACCATAAAAACTCTAAAGGCCAGTTGAAAAACAAAGCAGAACCATTATTATCTAAAATTTAACATATGTTTCTATTTGCATTAGGTATGTTCATAGTTAATTCGTTGACGTAGTGACTACTAAAGAATAAGGCAACAATGAACAATGATTCACATCGTTAAGCTAAAATGTAAAACGGTCGGAAATATAAATGGGATGTTATTTAAATGTAAGAACAATCGGTCAACATAGATGACAATGGATATCTTCCGACTGTCATGAATCCGTTGCTATACCGATTGTGACTAACATCGATTTTGACTATATAACGGCTTTGACTACTGAGTAACAGGACGGGTGCCACCAGTGAAGCAGGAGTTTGTAACTCTTCCGGAGCACCTGAACTCGCCCTGATTTTTGTAGTGTTCGTGTTACTCCAGCTTTAGTTTTCAGTGTAATATTGTGTGCACTATGTTTGTCTTTCGTTTCATTTTGTTGGCCATGGTCTTGTCTGTCTTCCGACTTAACGATGTTTGCCTGCTTCTTCGGTATCTTCGAATTCCTTTAAATAAAATTTACCTAAGGTGAGTAACTGTAATCATAAAAACAGCAAATAGTGTTGCAATTCGAATCAATACTTTCACTTTCTGAATATGATTTTGACACTTCATAATACCACGTTTCGATAAGGTGTCATATCAATGCGTTTCCCCTTGTATACTCAGGTTTCTTTGACTTTAATTCATGAGAGATGAAAAGTTTTGGCCAAAGATTTTATACTCCACGTGCTAAATTGTATATGATGATTACTAATTACATGTATGTGTTCTTTGTCCGAAAAGTACAACATAAAAAGATGAAAATATTTAGAAAATATCAAAAACACTTCACCATTTCTTAATTGGAAGTCGTGATAATTCAAACGTTTAATACTTTCAATCAGGAATGAATTCCGTTCCTTTTGGCGAGCTGTCAACACAACTAAAACTACCAAAAGGCATCTTTGAAATATACTCCACAGAATAGTAGTCCCTTTTCACAACAGCTCATCATGAGTGGTCTTTTGGTGGCTAGTTACTTATACTAAGTTTTTCCTAAGTTTTTTTATAATCGCCCTTGCTGTTAATTTATTAAAATTCTTATCCCTCGGTGTTGGATTATAAAAAAAATTTATTACGTTCTCCTTTCATTTGTCATGTTAATCACATATGACAGATCTAAATAACATGTAATTTCCCTGTTTTACCACCCAAATTTGATATATTATTCCTCTGTGAGTTATAACTTATGATAAACTGTGATTTTGATGATAAAATACATATAAATTCAAAATAATGGGAAAATATCTCGTCTAGACAATGAACAATGTTATTATACAATGTCTCGATGATGGTTAAGATACAAATATTTACACATCAAAATCAATTTTGTGTTAATCTTCTAAAAAGACCTGAGGTAAATGGAAGACATCCAGATAATGCTAGTTTTTATAATGATTTTTAGATGTAAATAACAAACAAATAATAAATGTTAATAATATGTCTTGGTTATATCTACTATTGAACGTTTAATGAAATGAGTCTCTCACTTTTTACTAATAATAGAAAAATCCCTTGAAGGAATCTTTACAAATCATATAAAATAAAATTATAAAAAAAGGTTTCATAACTATATTTCAGATTTTTTATATATGTTCTTGATTTTTTTTCCCACTCATCTGAAAAATTGGAAATTATTTTCGTTTTCCATGGTAACTATTTTTGCTCACAGGATTTGTGAATTTGACAAAATGAAAAAGATTTTGATATTTATCATATATATTGGCATATATACTCGGTTGCCGGTAAGATAGTGTTGTTTATTTATACTTTGACCTGTTGCTTTCCGTTTTCTGTAGATTAACTGCAGGAAAGTTACATTGCCTCTTTTTTGCACTTTAAAATATAAAATGTAATTTTGTTATTGAGTTATAAACCGAAGACCTTTATTTTGAGTTAAAGCTTGCAACTAAAGGTAGGAAAACATCAGAACAAAATTTTGTTTTGACTCAGAAGAAAAACAAAAATTCTTTATTGGGTGACAAGGTAAACCGCATTCATCCAATTTAATTTGATTGATTGATTGATTGATTGATTGATTGTTGGTTGCTTAACGTCCAGTTGCAAATATTTCATGCATATTTAGGACGAGAACAAGTTTAACAATTATCAATTTCGATATAGGGGTGGGATGTCACGCAACAGGGCAATGGTTTTTGACTGCCACAAGAAAAAGGGAGTGATGGGTAGGGACATACAATTTAGCCTTTTGTAGCGGCATAAACCTACTCTTTTTTGAAAACTACAAAAGGGATCTTTTACGTGCAAAGAAGCGTGGCACTTTCCAAACACGTCACCCACTATAATTTACGGCAAGACTTTCTGTATTATAACCTGGAAACCTCCCAACGAGAGGTCCTCCCCTTTCCGCCACCTGGGGTTCACGCTGGGTAACCTCTGTGGGTCAAGCCCTGGAGACCGTTCCGGTGCCCAGAATTTTATTTGAAATCAGGATACTCCAGAACATAAATGTCTGTCCATACATTGAATAACATGTAGAAATTGAACAAAACTTTACGACAACAGAAATGAATTTTATATTCACATTGTAAACTTTTTATTCATGTGTAGCAACGTTCCAACCACAACCTGCATATTTGGTGTATTACGACAAGAGAGATGAGTTTGATTTTGCGATTGTAATCTTTCTACCACAACCTGTATTTAAAGTTATTTGTTCACAGTAAATACGTTACTCCAGGGTTTGATGCTACCCAACATGATTAATAATGGAGGGATGCAACTGACAATACTAAAACAAAGAATTTATCTTGGAAAAATTTAAGTCATCACCTGGGATATTTTTCGGTTGCAATCATGATTTGGTGGACCGGGACAAAATATCCATTTCTCAAATAACAACGAATTGTGTAACTTACTGGTTGTTACTTAAAGCAATCATGGCATACCACATAATTGACTATCGAGTATTAAGTATTCAGTGAATAACGACGGGTGCTACTAGTGAAATAAAATTTTCGTCGGATTCGTGTTACTGTAGCTTAAATGTTCAGTGTCCGAACCCCCCAAAGAAACCGTCTAATTAAGGAGTTTAATATACCCGCAAACTATATGGTCAAACTTGTGTTTAAATTGAAGAATAGGTCTTCTTTAAATTTTTATAGTTGTCGTGAAGACATCACCAGGTCACGTTTCTGTTATTTGTTTTAATTATGGTGATACCCTCCTTTTTGCAAATTTACACTTCAAAATTACTGTCTTGATTTTCTTTTAAATATACAATATATGTATAGATTTCTTCATTTTTATAAACCGTTGAGTGTACTGAACGTAACATATCTATCGCCATTTGCCAATGAAGCGTATATTGGAAGCATAATACGCAAAAATACAGTAGGGGTATAAAACCCTTAAACGATGTTCTTCCAAATCCAAAATATGACAAATATGAACAAATGAATACCAATTTTTTTAATTCATTGAATGTAATCTTTTCTGTCAATTGAAATTGTCTTATTTAATGTTTTCTGTGTTATAAGTGTTAGGTAAGACGTTAAAGACGGTTTTGTTTCCAATTTTCAAATTCTAGTCACGGAAATGATTCTGACTGTCCGCATATCAATTTATTAGAAGGTGTCTGATCAATACTGAACAAAATTAAATCAGTACTATTAACCACAAAATGCTTATTTGAAAAAGAAACCAACTTTCATACTTCTTTAGTTTAGTTGGTATTTTAGTTTAAGAAAAAATTGGAATGGTGTGTTTTTTTTAATTACCTGAAACACTTTTGTTTACATAAAATCAAAAAATATTTTTGACGTCTCATACCCGAGTAAGGATATGGAATAATATTTGGAGTTATTTAGCCGCCCTTCAAGATAAATCAAGTCAAAGTGACAATTGTGTCCATTTTGGAAAGAATTCTCAATTTTAACAATGTCTGAAGCTACTATCTACAGCAGAGAAAAAACTGATAATTTTCAGAGTAAAATAGTGAAAGACTGAAAAAATTATTTGAATGATTGAATAATTGTGACCATCCAGTAAAAATGCAGTGACTAAATGTATTGCGGTTCTGAAGATGATGATTAAAGTTATACCCTTATATTGTCTTTTAATGAAAATAACTTGCATAGAAAATATATACCCCTTGTGAAGGAAGTAAGGTTTGGTTCCAACACGACTTTGTAATACATTGTCGGATATGGAAAGAATATTCATGGTTTCTGACACGTCCAAACTCTAAAAAAAATATTTCAAAAATAGAATTCGGTTAAACCGTCAAATCTTAATCGATGTTAAGTTTGTTTAAATGTGAGAAATGATCGAATAAAGACTTAAAACGATTTTAAAAACCAACATTCTTTAAATTTATTTAAGAGCAGCATTCAAAACCTTTTCTTATTCGAAAATTAACCTTGTTTCATTTTGTACCAAAATATGAAATAATGCACAATGCATTTATATGGAATTGTATGTATAGCATATCGGCAGGCTCAGATGTTTACAACAGACACATTATATTTTCTATAGCCAACCCGTTTGATTGTAGATTCAAAATTGAGTAGTATTTTTTTGTTAATTGGGGGGGGGGGGGTTGTGTCACAAAGCATTAAAAATATAAAAATGTAACCTTGCTTTATCTTAGCAACACGTTGCGAACGTTGCCTTAGAGGTTTAGCAACAGGCTAAAGTAAAATTTAGCTGTATAGTCGATCGGTACATTAAATCTGAAAAAAAGCTCGATTCGGTTCCTCTACAATTAGTGTTCAATGTAGTGTATTGTGTACATCATTTATTGGTCATTTCATTTTGTTTGCCATGGTCTCGTCCTTTTTTCTTGACGATTTCTGTTTTATCCTTTAGTGTCATTAAAATTCTTACTGGAAACAATAATATGCAGTGCTGTCATAAACAATCAAAGTAGAGCACCGAGTTACCCGTCGAAGGCTTTCTCGATAACGTTAAACATTTTTCAAAAATTGTGGTTATATTTAAATTAACAATTCAGGAAAAACCTTCTACTTCTTAAAGCCACTATTGTTTACCACTGGGTGTTTTGTGTGACCGTTAAAACTGTTAATGCCGTCTTTAAAATTTGTTATTAGGTCGTGTTTTATTTTTGTCTAGTTTCAGAGATTGTCATATATCTTGAACTGTTCAATTGTATAAATGCAATATAAATAAGGTTTGACAAACTTTCCAATTTTTGGCACATATCGTGTCAGATGACATGATATAAACTGAAGAAGATGTGGATCGTGTCTGTCTGGCATATATTTCATATCAGTCATTTAATTTTAGTTAGTTTATAGAATAGAAATTAATAACCTGATAACGCATTATTTGGGTCATTGCAGCTTCATCTCTATTTTCAATTCTAAAGAAATGTTACAGCATTTTGCAAAAAGAAAACATCATTCTTTCATTTTTACAATATAGAAAATAGAAGGGTTGGCATGATTGTCCATGAGAAGTCCATCTAGCAAATGACACTCGAACAGGTCCCATTACGGCCTTCAACAATGAACCATAGTCCATATCATAACGGAAGCTGTACAAGGCCCCGAAATACAAAATGTGAAACTATTCATAAACCACGACAATCGACCTAATTTATTGAAAATGATGAACAAATAACAATAAATGACAAATTCGACAAAGAAAACGATTTCAAAAATTTTTAAGACTTACTATGACTCATGAGATTATGTTTGGAATTTTTATTCATTTCCATTTGCCTTTGTGAGAGTTTCGTCTCAATTTATTGGAAGGGCCTTGATTGTTTATTTAAACTTACCTATACAGACAACTGTAGCCTATTATCTATACGGCGAGAGTAAGCATCTGATTTTGTACCACATAAAAAGGGTTGGGTTTGACTGGCATCACACATGATAAGGATTGTTAGTTACCTGCCCAAGGTCGGTTGTTCTCTCCAGGCATTCTGGCTTCTTCCACTAGTAAAACTTACTGCAACGATACGACTGAAATATTGTTAAAAGTGGCGTTAACACAATCAAACAAGCAACTTGTTGAAAGGCAACTGATAACGCCACAGAGAAACAAATGTCAACATTTTACATACATTCTGAGAACAAATAGGCTAAGCGAAATAAAATTTCTATTCGAGAGCCAGGTTTCTCAGTGGGTGCTGTATACCGATTATGCCAGAGTCTCGTTTTTTAATGAAATTAAATAAGCTGATATGTTAACCTCTATATACGGGTACAACTCGTTGTTGAACCTTTAATAACGCATTTTCTGTTGCACATATTATGAACCGTTGAATTTGGCAACATTTTATTTAACAAATAAACAAAAAATATTCAACATTTAGCAGCAAATTTCATACACATTGTTAAGAATTCATGAGAAATTATGTGTTATTATTATGTCAGAAAAAATTACCCTTCAGGCTGACATTATCTGCTAAACAAATGGAATCAAATGTCGTCAGCGGACTTTTATTAGTGTTATTAAACTTTCTTAAGGTTTCAATGTCCTGACAAGACGCATTATTAAAATGTTTACAAAACATTTGACTTTCGATGCTTGGTCGTGTTCTGTTACTTGAGCAACTTTTATGGCGACACAAATAATGCAGACGACCGTCTGAGTGCGCATGTGAACCACTATCGGAAATTGATCCATTCGATACTTTTAGCACTGAGTCTTTTGTAGAATGTTGGATATTTGGAATAAGTCTCTGTTGTGAAGCGGTGCGATTATTAGGTCCATACACTGTGTTCATTCTCACTTGTTTCTGTGGAAACATGAATCTTATTCCACTGTGATTACTCGCAGCTTGGTCATTTTTACTTCTAAAAATAGCTTTCAGTTTATAAAAAGTTGGAAATTTTTCCAAATCAATGCAACAACGACAAAACGTTCGTTTAAATGCATATCTGAACTTCCGCGATAGCAGGTTGTACAATATTGGATTAACGGTAGAGCTGACAAAGTAAAGCACACCTGAAATCATACACAAAAAATATCAACAAATAGAAAAAGACAAAACCAAATGGAAAACATTTTAAATCTAAATTTAAAAAATGCAACATTTACAGTTTTATAATAAAAATAAACAATGTATACATACACGTAGACTGCATTTTCAGCTCTGACCGGTTTTTATAGGTTACTTTTATAAACATGGATTCCTCACTATATTATGTTTTTTTATCTATTGTTTATATTTTTGTGTTATTTTTGGCATTTAATTTCAATGTGTGGTTTGCTTTCTTAATTTCCTTTGATATCCTAGATATCAAACTTTCTGATCGTTTTATTGATGTAACCTAAACTTAGATCAGGTATCGTTGTTTCCTTGATGTCAATATTGTATTCTTTCAATCTTTTAATATACGGTAGCAAATTTTTTAAAAAGGCATTGTTTTGAATGGTAAATGGTTATAGTACGAAAGCGACAAAGTAACATTTTTGGGAGTGAAAACTTTAAATTCTGTAGAGTGGCATGTGTTTTAAAATAGAAGCAAATTGTCTGAAACAGGCTTTAAGGAACTGTGTGCCTTCTTTAGAGATACCTTCATTTTGCATGTGCATTTGTTTATTATTGAGTTATTCACTTATTGGACTTGGTGAACCTTTGATATTTCAGTCTTTTGTTTATTTTGGTTATGAGTATGCCGCTGTGAGGGGGATTTGGTACCAGTAAAACATTTTATCTTCTCAGCATGTTGCAATCTGTCTAAAGACAGGACTCGTGGTTATTGGGTGGAGCCGTTATTATTCAAGTTATATTGTTATGACTTTTTGTTGTCGGATAGTTTGTCTTAAAAATATGCCATAATGCAGTCTCAGATGTCTTATCCTTTGTAATAATGTCGAGCTTTGTTGACCGTATTTTAAGGAGTGCTTTACCCTGTAATTTTTACCGAAGATGAATTATATTCTTTTCCTATGTTCATACAGGTTTCGGTAAGGAAAAGGGTTTATAACGAGCATAGTAAAATTACCTCCATTTCATGTTTCCAATCAAGACAATCACTAAAGTTTCGAATGATAGGCACCGCTTCACATAAAAAAACTAACAGTCAAGACATAAAAACTTGCTTTTGTTGGTACAAATGTTAAGAAACTGATCGCATCGTTACACAAATTTTAATGCATATGACATTGCATCTATCTTGTCTTTCTTCACGTTTATTGACAACACAGTATTAAATAGTCAGACGTACTGTGTTTGATTACATCTCGTGTTGCGAAACTTGATGTTTTTTCATTAGTGATCTCACCCTGATTTTGCTTTTAGTAACAACGAGCATTCATTAGATATGTATGTTTTTTAATGTATTTGTGTAAAGTAAATTGATTGTATTTGAGATACTCTTTAGTCGGAATGGGTGGCTTCCTGTTTGATTTTTATGCTTAGCCGGTTATTGCCTTAGTTTTCTTTACTTTTTTGACTACTCATTTGGAAGGGGTAGAGCACACACTATCCTATTTTAACCCCGCCACAAGTCTCATGTGCCTGTCCCAAGTCAGGAATTGTGGTCATAGGTTTTTCTTTGTGTTTAATGTTTTGTTACATTTACATTTTTTGATAATATTCAGGTAAGAACAGTATTTTACGCATACACGATTTTTTATTTTGGGCGATTTAAGCTTTTCACAAGGAGTGGTATTCCACCCATGTTGAAGGCCTTGTGGAGACATCTAGATTTCTTTTCTTACTCTTGTTTTTTTTTCGTGGTTGGAGTGCAGTCTCACTGACATGTTCCCATATCTTATCCTTTTCAAATGATATAACTAAAAGATAACACGAGGATGTGACATTCTGCGTAAATAGTTATTACAAAAAACATAATTAAAAACAAAAAAAAATAGTTAGAACGACAATA
>JAULBM010285559.1:0-16256 GCA_032357055.1 Geukensia granosissima | reverse complement strand
AAACTTCCGAGCTTTATTTACCACGTTTCCGTAAAAAGTAGGATGTGATATCCCATGTTTTATCAGATGATTACAAGCACATCCAAATTTTGATACCAAATCTTTATATTTATGAAAGAATTTAGTGATTGTTTTAATCAATTTGTTGTAACGAAATCCTTGACTTAATAATTTTTCAGTTATACAGAGATAAGACATCTTTTTACCTAAAACCAAATATTTATATCTTGGATTTCCATTTTGTTTAACAAAATACTAATGTATGTATTTTTTAATACGGTCTTTAATTTGTGAATGTGGAATCGTGGTAAAAAGGCAAGAAAAGACAAATGGTTGAAAACTAGTACAAAATTTTAAAGAATCAGATTTGAGGTATTGACGCAGATCATTCGATTTTTTAAATATCCACATTTGATTAACATCGCCTGTAGAGTACGCTTTTTCACAGTGCATGTACTTTTGAAAGCCTTCCTTGACTGTCGACTGTAAAGTTGTAATTCAGAAAGAGGCTTAGTAGAGCACCTGGAGGAATCCGCTATATATCTTTCTTTATATGGACACTTGTGTAGTTTTGGCATCCAGAATAAAGAAGCGAGATCCAAATCATCTTCTTTGGTCTCAATACCAAATGAAGACAGAACCGAAGTGTGGTTAATGAGGATCTCTTCTTTAGGAAGTGTACATGTTGGGTTACCAGGTGTTTCCTTGATGCGGAGCTCTTTTATCAAGCAATCAAGGTAGTGTTTTTTATGAAGAAATACAATGATATTTCAGGCTTTATCGGATGGAACAACAATACATTTTTTAATGGATGGAGGACAAGTCCCTCAAGAGAACAGAGTCTTTAGCTTTAGTGCTCATTGACCCTTGTGTTTTTTAATCCAAATCTGAATTAATGATCAGACAGATATAACTATTACAAAGAAAACATAAAGAACTAAGGCAAGAGTGACACGAACCCCAATCCTCCATTTCACCGAAAGGGTAACAACTCCTGCTCCCATAGTGGCATCTGTCGTGTTGCTCAGTAGTCAAAGCCGGTATATAGTCAAAATCGATGTTAGTCCAAACCGGTAGAGGAAAGGATTTGTATTCATATGACAGTGGGAAGATATCCATTTTCATTTCTGAAATAAAGATTTCGTAAAGGTCAACCAATTCATGATTGCAACCGAAAAACTTCTGGACAGATGACTTTAAACTTTCCCGGAGAAACCCTTCGCTCAGAAGCTTTCTTGTCGGCTGCAAATCTCTATCAATAAAATCCTGATAGGAAGTACAAGCCCTGGAGTAGCTTATCAACTGAGTATTATACACTCCGTATGTAGGTGCGGCTTGAATGTTGCTAGACATAAACGGAAAGTTTAAAATCGGAAAATCAAAGTAATCGCTCTTGTCGTAAAGTTTTGTTCTTAAACCGCCCATTATATCAATTTCTAGTTGTAAGTGTAGGTAAGAAGCAGACCTTTCTGTTTTGTTGTATCTTTGATTTCATGTTCAATGTGATAGATGCGGTCAACATAGTCACAAAATTTAGAGTGAAAGGACATTATCTAGGTAGCGGAACGTAAAACCAAAAGATTAAGCCAACATTTTCTATTTTGTCTGTAGAAGGTTCTGAATAAAGTCAGCTTCATACGAATAAAGGAAGAAATCGGCGAGGAGGGGTGCACAGTTGGTCCCCATTCGAAAGCCGACCGTGTGTTGAAACACAAATGTTGCCAATCAAGGAATCAAGCATTCCGCAAATGTCATCTTCAGAGTACTTTTTTGTTAGAATCAGAGTGGTTAATAGCAAAATAGATTTGTCCCTCCCTAGAAGCAAAGTAACGTCGCTTGTGAGGACATATTTGAAGCTTTTGAATCCATTAAAATGAAGGAAGATCGAGTTCATCCTTTTTAGTTTAAAATTTAAAGGGAAGAGAAAACTGAACGACACATGATTATCAAGGATTTTTTCTTTGGTAAGTATCGTTGGTTTATATGTTGGGTTGCCAAGAGAACTGCCAGTACCTTATTCATTTTTCAGGTAGTCTATGTAGAGTGATTTACAAACAAAAACAATGTTGTTAGGGCGATATCGGCGGGGACGACAACATATTTGTCATGTAGTTCAGAGTGATGTCTAGTAACACTCGAATCTTTGAAAGTATCAGTTCGGTTGTAATCTTTGGACAATATTGTACTCAACAATACATATCACCTTAATCATTTTCAATTTAAACAATATTCTAACAATGAATGATCAAAGTGTATAATGTCCAGTAAAGAGTACCCACGCGAGAGACCACAAAAAATCATAGTCGAAATAGACTAGACAAATTCGGAACAAACTTAAAGATAAATGGAAACAAAAGGAAAAAAGCTTGGAATCTACGAACTGTGGAATTAAACAAAACAACTTTTAGTTACTGTATATACTGTACAAACGGGCTGAAACCATCACACTATATCTTGATATAACCTTTTGATATAAACAGTTATTTCGTCCTTTCTCTAGATCGTTAAGATTATGTTTTTTTGGATATTTTTGTTATTTTTCTCATTATTATTCGTATTCCTTATGATGTCCGTTTTCATCTAATTCTCATTTGGTATATTTCACTCCGCATGCATTGATAGAAACACAACTACTACTGAATCATGATCGATGCTCGTACACAACTGGTTGCGCTAGAAAAACCAAGCAACAATGCTAGTCGTTATATCTGATACACTCTAAAATTGTTTGTTTTAGGTAAACGCCAAGGTACGATAGGCATCCCGTTCGGTCCACAAAATGAGTTATTGATTTTAACGTTGTAAAACGTCCAGTTGCAAATATTTCATCCATATTCAAGACGAGAGTATATTAATTAATAATGATGAACTAACCGTATTTTGTTCAAGGCCGACACGCGCTGGGCCGGATGTTTAATGTGCTGGTTCACGAAAGAAACATTTCAAAGAAAGTCATGAAAAACATGCCACTGCACCCGGGTGCATTATTCTTACTCTTGTCCGACCATGCAGCCTTGTTCCTAATGCTGCGTACATAAAGAAGAATTTTTTTGGTTTGACCCGCCTTTGAGAACCCTAATTCTGCAAAACGGAGCGGTCTCCCACAAATAAAATTATGTGATGAATCTTATATGAGGTTCATATTGTCAAATAATCAAACTTTAACAAACGACGACAGGTTTTACTAAAAATTTATTTTCTTGACGCCATGATGACGTCACCAAAGCCTTTAAGGTACCGTGCATGTCTAAGTCTGACATAAATTTTAGACTCTGAAGGCTGAGCCTGTATCGATCACCTGTCGCCATCATGATTTGGTTGACCGGTACGAAATATCCATTTCACAGATGACAATGGATATCTTCCATCTGTCATGAATACAAATCCGTTCCTAAACCGGCTGTGATTAACATCGATTGTGACTATACACCAGCGTTGGCTTCTATGAAACACGACGGGTGCCAGGAGCAGGAGTCGCTTACCCATCCGGAGCACCTTAACTCACCCTGTTTTTGTATTGTTCGTGTTACTCCAGATTTAGTTTTCAGTGTAGTGTTGTGTGTTCAATGTCTTTCATTTCATTTTGTTGGCCATGGTCTTGTCTGTTTTCCGACTTAATGATTTCTGTCTGTCCCTTTGGTATCTTCGAATTCATATTCCTGACATTGGTACAATTAAAAAACGAACATTTAAGACCAATAATAGCCATAATTGTTGTTTCACCTTAGAAAGGATCGCTCATGGATGCTTCCAGCCAAATATTGTTCCATTTTGAAAGTAGTTTCAAAGGAGAAGATTTTTTTTTATGTTTCATTCAATTAGAAACAACAATTCTCAATGACGGTCACGTTTGTCTTCCAATTGGGACGAAATTAGGAAACACACATCAAATAATAATCCATTGGTCAAGCAGTTTTAGAGTAGACGATTTTTTAACGTACTAGCCAACGATAAACAAGAATTTCATTGGCGGCAATGTTTTTGTCCGATCGTGACGAAATGGGGAAAGTTTATATATGATCAGCCTTAGATATTACACATAAAGTATTAAATATTGATTTATTTCGCCAAATGGTTTCATAGGAGAACATTATTTTAATGTTTCAGGAAATCAAAAACAAAAGTCGTCCATGCTGTCAACGTTTTTCGTCGAATTTTGAAAGAAGATGAAAAAAGTGTATAAAGGACCTACCATAGATGTTGCACATAAAATATTTATCCATTTGGCCAGATTTTAAATGTCTTAGCCAACTAGAAACAAGAATCGTCCGAGGCGACCATGTTTTTGTATGATCAAGACGAAACGAGAAAAAAAGGTATGGACACCTTCCCAAATTTTTTGGTTCAATGGTATGATTATTTACTAAAAGTTGTCAAAAAACTTCCGAAAGTTTGGGAATGGCAAGTCTGTTTTGAATGTTTTTTTTTAAATTTTCATCAATTGCGTTGACCCTGGCCTATTAACGAAATTAATAGTTACTGAAGTTGGCTTTTAAAGCCTTTTTTACACAACTTGCCAAATTTTCATTATTTTATCCAAAATTTCAAATAAAGGTGAATCAAACCAAAAAAAAAATTTTCGCTCCGATTAAGCGCTTTGCCATTTTGGTTCTTGGAGTTCTTTAACAATAAATTTAGATTTCTTAGTTCTCGTTCAAATACGAGGAAAAGTTGCCATTTCTCTTTGTTAAAGGATCTTCCATAGAAGCTTCCTGTAAACATTCACCCTATTTGCATTGTAGTATTAGTGTTGAAGATAAAAAATTAAAAGAAATTGATGATTAAGGAATTTGGCCAGGTGAGCTAATACTTAAATTCAGCATCATATTGTGTTGGTCAACATCCGCTGATTTATAACTATATATATTTCAGCCAAAAAACTAATTTTGAGATTTTGACAAATTTTATTCTCGGAATGTTAGGTCATTGTGTCGTTGATATGCAACAATATGTTTATATAGTTTTAATCGGGGGATCTTCATGAAGTTTATTGTTTACTTGATAACGATAGGTAAAGAATGTTAATTTTTTTTCTCTAAAATGGGCAAAAGACGGTCTTCATTGTATTTTGTCTTTTCTGTTTGCGCATTAATATAATCATTTCCCAAAGTCAGGGTTTTGGAGTCAAACCCTTGACACATTTCGTTCATATTAAGCGGATAGATGTTGTCACCATCTAGCGTATGGCCGAAATATGAATTTTTATGACTAGTCAATGTGATGGCTCGTTTTTAAACGACTGTGATAGTAGAAGCTAGTTCTTTTTATTTAACATGTGAAAAGGAGAGTGGTTTCCAAAAGGAACTATCCCAACGAATAACATTAGGGAAAAAATGATTCTTCACTAAAATTTAAGTGAGTTGTAGATATTTCTTTTTTTACTCGTACTTTAACGACCTAGATAGAAACTCGCATTAGTGCAACCTCTTCTTTAGGAGAGAAACATCGAATAAACATGTTCGGTTACTCCTGACTTAATTCAATTCTTTTTTTGCCGCTCAAGACACGCAAGATATTAATGAATTAAGTCAGGGAAATAAGAGAGTCGACGTGGACCCATAACAACTGACTATGGAGAATGTAATATTAGCCAATGTGGTAAGGCTCAAATGGATCATACTGTCATACGCTGTTGACGAGTAAAAAAAGAGTACAAGATAAGACAATCTGAGGACTGCCTTAGAGAACGATTTGAATTTTACACGAGGGTGCCTCAAATTTAAAGCATTGTCAGAGAATGATTCAAATCTGACCATGAGGGTTTCTCATGTTTTTACCTTATACTTTTACCATCGTGAGGTTCTAAATGTTTTGAGTAATGATAAATAGAGAGGGTTTTCTAACTTGATATCTAAATTGGCTCAGCATTTATCTATTCTGCACCTTTAGAAAAAAGGAGGGATATGGTGTAAATATTTATGACATAAAAATCTCATAATTATGTGAAAGTAAATTCAAACCAAAGGAACAGCTAGCGCTTTGGTTGCTGTTCTTCATCTCAAAGTCACAGTAAGGCCTTCAACACGGAGTAAAAACTCCCACCGCACTGTAATTTTAAGATGGCCCCTAGCACCGGTTTAAGCGGAATTCTTTGATAAATGTCGACGACACTAAATCTGTGCATTGAAGAACACACATGCCGAGTATGTCAACAAATTACAGAAAACCACGGGCAAAGAAATCTTACAAAATCTGTCATATATCTGCTGTATAACAAACTTTTTCTGTTTACAGTCAATCCATTGTTTCAAATTCAAGTATCAACCGAAGCAGGCATGAACATAATCTGAATACAATATTTGTAACTCATTTTTTATAGTATTGTGCAGGGAAAAAGCAGTATCATCTCATGTATACATTGTATATCTTTTATTTTTATTGGGTTAAATTAGAATTTTTAAATGTAGTGGTATTCCATCTTCGTTGAAGGTCTTCTGGATCCGTAAGACCGTAAATCTCGTTGATGGAATGGAGTGTCTCTATTATTTACTCCATATATTTCATTTTCATAGATATATGAAAAAGAACGTCAAATACAGCTGACCCACTTTATAACGACATTCTGTACAACAGAATCCATTTTTATAAGAGCGCAGCAGATTAACAGTTAATCTTTTTCAATAAAATATGGATTCTTCAGAACAGAAAATTCAGTTTAATGTCAAATTGTCAGAGAACAAATGTGGTTGTTATAAAGAGGGTCCACTATATATAAATATGTTTCCTCAAGAGGTAGGCATGGTAGAAGTAACCTGGGACCTTTTTTATCAATAGTTGTTAAATGTAATATTGTTATCAATAGATGAAATGTTAAATCGCTATATTAATACGCCAGTTAAAATTCAAGCCGTAAAAATGCTCTATTTGATTACGATTAACTTTATGCGATCTTTATGGGTTCAATGTAGTGTGTGACACTCTGTTGTGTAATAGTATTCTATTTTGGAATAATATAGATTGAAGACAGAACTATCAAATCTAAAATAAAAAAATATAAATAAACAGTAATTATTTTTGGTATTCAATGACTATTCTCATAAAGCTGCAACTGGACACATTATTTTGATATTTTGTATCAAATTACAAATTATAAAGGGTTTTATAGCAGCATGGTGTTCTAGTTTCTGATAGAAATAGAAATTTCTACTGGGCAATAAGTTGCATGATACATTTTCTTACCATTAAGTCTAGCATTATCTATGAAAACGACAGAAAAAGAAGAGTACATGCATGGTATTATAGGATCTTTATGCTGGACAAAGAAATAACCGCTTGACAATTGTGACAAATATTTCAAAACTTCCAGCTGGAAACATTATAATAGATGCAATAAATTTATACACCCCCTTAAACTGAAATAATATAATTCATAGCTATTGTAGCCACTGTGTCGTAATCGATATTTGATAATACTTCGTTTGTTGATATGATCCATATAGATAAAGCCAAAATGATTCAAAGCTAGAGTTTCAAGAACCCTAGGGTGAATTCAGGTGCTCCGGAAGGATAAGCAACTCTAGCTACTCTAGTGACACCATTCTGTAGAAAAACTGGAGTATAGTCGCAATCGATATAACGACGGGTAAAAGAACGGATATATTGTCAACAGCGTGGGATGATATCCATCGTCATTTGTAAAAAGGGTATTTCGTGTCGGTTAACCAAATCATGATGTTGACCGAAAATTTCTGCAGTGATTAACTTTAACCTTTCTTTCAGAAACCCTTGGTTCAGTAGCTTTCTTGCCAGCAGCAACACTCTATCAATATAGTCCTGTTTGATTAAATCTCTACTGCAAGTTCTCGTACTGCCGGTGTGACTAGTGATTTGCTATTACATGACATAATTCCAATAGTTAACCTTTGCGTAGGAAATTGGATTTTAGTGTCTTTATAAAGTAGGTTCCCTTTACTTCATTACTTAAGTCAAAAATAGAAAAACTGCAAGTTTGTGATATTTGTTTCTTCTTCTTCACCTTACCACGTTTGTTATGGATACACAGCTATTTCATATATATAATATATTTTTTTACATGAAACCCCGTTTTAATTTCATTTAAAACATTTGCTTTTTTTAGCTTGGTTCAACCTTCTTTATTGATAAATTCAGAAAAATTTAATAAAGATCAGCCTATTTCTTCGAGAACGATCTTAAAAAAAACAAAAATTCTGAGACGTTTTGAAAATATTTTAGGTGTCTTCAAGTCACTGGAAAGTAACATGGTACATAAGCATTGAAACACATAAATACAAAAAATGGAACATGTACTGAAGACACAATGTCTTTTAGATGTGTCTTAAAACATGTCTTTATGTATGTCTCAAGACATAGTTTTATTTATGTTGAAGAAATACCTTCATTTGTTTATGATTTATATAAAATAATATAAAGGAAACAAGGACTTCAAAAAATGATTATAAAGAATAGCTAAGTTTCGAAATTGCTCCGATTTCTCAAGTTGATTTTAAATTAAAGTCAATGATTATCAATGTCTTGAGACATCTGGTCAGGTCTTCAAGACATTTCTTAAAGACATTATTTTGTAATATATCCATAAGAATCATATGGTTTTTAGATGTCTTGAAGACACATAAAAAGACGTCTTATCATACTGTTATCAGATTATGTCTCCACGACATTTGTTAAGAGCCACATAGTATATTCTCAAGACGTGCTATATGTCTGTAAACATGGTATTAATATGTATAAAGACACCATGTCTTTAATAATATCTCAATACGTGTCAAAATTTCACAAGTCATTAATAATCTTTCTCTATAAGTATTTAAATGATCAAATGCTTCACAAACCTGTTAACCTTTTAAAGATGTTTGTTTGTTTTAAAATATAAATATTATAAGATACTTCAACCTATGATAAGATATATTGATTTGAAAACTCAAGCTGCAATGCCTAGAGATAAAATGAATTTTTGAATTAAACATCTCATTATATACATTTTTTGTCAGCGCTCCTTTTCAGTTCAAATTAGAAGAGTTATTCTGAGTGGTAAAATCAGATTCAAACGGCTGATTTATAGACATTTTTCAATAATTTTAATTTTGAAGATTACAAAACGGATAATTTACAAGTTTTTACTTGTTAACTCAATATTTTTGTAGCATCATCCTCTGTCTTTTTTAGAATTAGGTAAATATTCTTTTCAAACATAAATTGCACTTCAAATGCGCCTATGGCTGGAAAAGTTTGTTTTGAATTCAAGATTTCATTTATTAAAATTACATAGTATAATTTATTTTCTGTCGTACAGTGCAATTTTCCAACATTCAAGTTGCCATCAGTCCTTCCTTGATGACTTGTCAGAAAATGGTTCTTTTGTTTTGTTAAAATATTGTTTAATTAACGAATAATAGCTGTAGGTGAATCGAATTTGTAACGATTTTGTAACGATGATTTTTAAAGAATTCAAATTTGCTGAATATGGAAAACAACAGTAGAACAAAGACACTAATATATCATATTTAAGACCCACGCATACAGAATGTGTAAATCCCCCATAAGGGACAACTTCATTTGCTACTCAGTTGAAAGGACTCGCGGACTTTGACAATCCATTTTGCTTGAAAACTTAAAATTCTTATAAACAATATCAAGGAATATGGTGATGGGGTGCAAATTTGTCAAAATTGAAGAAGTAAACTTTCAGTAGTGCTGATATAATGGGGTTATGTGGATGAACTTGGAAAAATTTTAAAGAGTCCGGTCTACATGATAGTTGTTTACCTTGATAATATGTTACTGCTTGTAGACTCTAAGGTTAAATATTGACCTTTTTATGAATATTTAAAAACTTATCATATCCTCATCATAACACTATAACGTTATAAAATACTGGTCCACAAAGAGAAACCCAGGTAGCGAAATAGTATGGTTCTTCGCCTGCAAGTAAGACCTCTGCTAAAGTGTGATAGTTGATTGAGCCAATTCATACATGTCGATACATTGTATTCGACAATCACGAGGATTGCCAGAGTTTTGCAACAGATCCGTAGTTAGACATTTGTTTAAATAACAATTCCCGTCCCTACCAAAACAGTCCTAATTTGTTATCCTGTGCCGCAATACCCTAGACTGACAACCATTCAGCCCAATTGCTCATTTTCTGTTTTTGAGGATGTTCTTATCCTTAAAATTACTGAAATTTTGCCCACACAAGTGACCACATTCAATTTCTTTTGAAACATAACAAAGTTTATATATGTTTGAAAGTTTATTTTTTATAAAAAGTGCTAAGAAGTGGTTTTTCACACTGAAATGTATCACAATTCCCAAATAAATTGTTTGAAACCTAATTCAAATACAACGACGAATTTACTTCATATGTAAGAATAAATAGAGATCGCCATAAAAAAGGTCTTCTGAAAAAGTAATTCGAAGATACTAAAGGGGCACACAGAAATCGTTAAGTTGGAAGACGGACAAAACCATGGCCAACGAAATGAAACGAAAGACAAATAGAGCACACACAACACTATACTGAAAACTAAAGCTGGAGTAACACGAACCCTACAACAACCATGCTGAGTTCAGGTGCTCCGGAAGGATAAGCAACTCTTGTTTCCCTATAGGCACCCATCATGTTAACTCAGTAGACAAAGTTGGTATATAGTCACTATTGTATGATGAAACAGTACTTTACAAAATTAAAGAATGTTTTGTCAGTAAAAACAGCTGTATATGAAAAATTCTAAGTTATTCTTATTTTAAAAAAAATATTTTTCATTTTGAACTACTAAAGATTTGAATAAGGAACAACGAAACAAGTTAATATGTTTTTTTGAAATTTGTAAAAACGAACAAGGAACTTTTTGAAAATTTAAATAACGAATTATGAATCATCCAAAGAGACGAGGCAAATTTGAAACAAACTTAAAGAAAAACGAAAACAGAAGGACCAAAGGCTTGAAATCCACGAACTCCTTAACAAAACAAGAGTGTAATCAGTTGCTCATGAAGAGTAAGCATCCCTTTCTTGCGCGCAACACCCGTCTTGTTATCCTTAATGTCAAAATCGGTATCAAAACAGTATGTCAAAATCAGGAATGTCAATTTGTGTCAAAACCGGAAAGAATCCACGAACTCCAATATGATCAGGAATTTGATCAGGCGTCATGAAGGGTAAGCATCACCTATCTTGCGCAAACTTGCATTTTACTTCACTCCTACGATTAAGTTGGAGAAAAACAGGAATTATGAAGATGCATTTTTTTGACCTCTGAAATGGTTACCCGTTTACGATATGAAATCATTCAAACTTAATAAGTCTTACAGAAGAGTTGATAGAATAAAAGATCAACAAAGAGTGCAGAGGCAATTATTAATAGAGATTTTATTGACCATGGTCTTGTCTGTCCTCTACTTAACGATTTCTGTCTGCCCCTTTGGTATCTTCGAATTCCTTTTATAAATTATATTTGATGTAATCACATAGTTTGTCATTCAGTAATGTCTTAAAGGTATAAATACACATTTAGAAGTCTGATCGAATGTGTTTTAAGGTGTAAACCACTTTGCCATTTCCGGGTTATTGGCTATTTTACCAGAAGACTTATCACTAGATCATATTCTCTTTGATATTCACTAAACAAGGTTATATCATATAAGTGCTTTAAGAAGACATTTAATAAGAGAGGCATTTGCCTTTGATTGCATTTTTTGTCATCCTATTTACTGTAATTAGGGTCAGATTGAATCAATTTCTGATTGATTTCATAGCAAGTCTGCTACTGTTTATGTTTTCATTGATTTTTCACTTTGACATCTCGTATGGGAAGGTTGGGATCCCACTCCACTAGTTAAACCCCACCACACTTCTCGTGGGCTTGGCCCGAGTCAGGAGTTTTGATCATACGTTTGTCTTTGTGTTATAGGTTTGGTTAAATGTACATTTTCGATAATATTCAGGTAGAAGTAGTATTATTTTACGTATTTACGCATTTTACTTTGTAACAATTTAGATATTTACACAAAGAGCAGTATTCAACCCCTGTTGAAGGCTAGTGGAGACCTCTAGTTTGTAAATTTCCTCTCTTTTTCTTGTAGTTCTTTAATTTACCCCATACATTTATCTTTATTGTCATATCAATTCAATGGACATGTTATAACTTCGTGAATATAAAGGTAGGGAATAAGCAAAAATACAATGCATTTCGGTTTTTGAATATATAGAAATTGAAAAAAAACTGGTATAGGGCCATCTTAAGACCAATTTATCAAAGTTTAGTTGTCATTGGACCAGTAGTTTCAGACAAGTCTGTTTTAAAGAAACCGTTCTATTGCTTGTAACGGCGGCCAAATTGAATGACGAGCGGAGACGCCCTCAACAATTTTTGTACAGGAATAAGCAAAGAGAAATCCGCAAAAGATTTGTCTAAATGGGCCATGTAGATTCAAAGAATTAGAATTCCAGCCACACTTGCATATGGAGTTTATATTTCTCGGTTGATACGACAGGCCTGAGCTTGCTCTTCCTATCAGTATTTTATTAATAAAGTGGTTGCAGTTGACAATAAAGCTACTGAGCCATGGATTTCTCAGGGATTACGAGAGTCAATCCGGATGTTTTTCGGTCGCCGTCAACATTTGGTTGACCGGTACGAGATATCCATTTCACAAATGATAATGGATATCTTCCCAATGTCATGAATACAAATCCGTTCCTATACCGGTTGTGACTTACATCGATTGTGACAATACATCGACTTTGTCTATTGAGTAAAATAAACGACGAGTGCTACTAGTGGCAACAGCTAACCTAATCACTTTGAGTCCCGATTTGCACTTTATCAGAAATTAGTGAACTGAGGTACCATGAAATTGAATGAGTTTTGTCTTGGTATAGACATACTCTGTGGTGTTCATTCTGATATTTCTTTATTATCTCTCTTATTTATTTAAAGGATGGAAATAATTTGAAATCTGTAATGGAAAAAGATACATTGTCGTCTCGGTATTGCTTTCTGTATTGACGTGCTAGATGCTACAATTAGCAAGATCAGTCTAAACAATAAAAATGTCTAGTTACATGACCTTATAATTGACATTAAATCAAATAAACAACAAATTTTATAACAACACGCTATAGAAAATCACTTATAACACTTACCACTCCCACATAAAAAAATATTAAATTGATGTCCCCTTCAGGTTGTTTTGTATGAGATCAAGGAAGCGACAATACAAAACTTAAATTGTCAGTAATTAAGGTGTGTCTGACTAGAAAATACCATACTGGATTTCTTATGATTTTATTATGGACTTTCCGAAAGGAATGGATATGTTTCTGTGACACAAATTGAATGATTAATGCGAAATATTTTAACATAATGTCTTAAGACATGTCTTCCAGATATTCTTGTTTTAAAGACATGTTCTAAAGTTCTGCATTATTGTGTTTCTGTGTATATGCATGGTATTATTCTAAAGTGTCTTGTGACACACACACACGTTTCAAAACGTTTTAGAACTTCAGCTTTTGTTTTCTCAGATTATGTCTCAAAGTCATTTGTTTTGAGACATATCCTTTGTCTAAAGTCATGCTATATGTCTAAGTACATGGTCTGTATTTGTCTTAAGACATGGTGTCTATAAGAAATTTCTTTAAGTTTATCTCAAGACGTCTCAAGATGATTATTCAATATAGCGAGTATAGACTCAAGGATGAAATAAAACGTTATTCAATTTGTCTTTTATAGATATCAAAAAAGGAGATAGTGTGTTTTAATTGCTGTTTTGTCACACTTCAGTCCCAGATTAGGTGGAGGGTTGAGTGCTTTTAAACCTGCCACATACTTATGTGCCTGTCCCAAGCCAGGAACCTGTAGTCCAGTGGTTTTCGTTGTTTAGATTGTAATCTATTTTTATTTGTTCACAAGTTTGTCAATATATTAGGTCGATTATCGTGTTTTATGAATATTTTCATAATTTGTATTTGGGGGCCTTTTACAGCTTCCGTTATGGTATAGACTCTGGTTCATTATTAACGGCCGTAATGACACATACGGAAGTTTAATTTCGACTGGTGGATAGTGTTGCATTGACAGTCATACCACATCTTTGAGACTTGTCTTTAAATATGTCTCAAGCTGTCTTTAGCTGTTTCAAAACATTGTTGACCATTCAATATGTTCCCAATATGCTTATGATCTACACCTTAGATTCAATATGTTTGTACTTCATTCAATTTTAGTTTTATGTTTTTAGTACTTTCCTTTGTTAAAGATTGTTATTAGCTTTTTAGACACGTAACATGATATAACTTTCTTAATATGTATTATTAAATTCTATTCTAGACACTATTAGGATATAAAACGCCTTGCTAAGTAACTAGGAATATTGTTCAATCAATATTTCAAAAAAAAATTGTTGAAAAATATATGAAGGGATCATATTACCATTAGACTAGTATACCTTATTGACGTTTTATCGATGAAGTAAGAGTTCGTGTTTCCCCCTTTTTCATAAAATGTCTCTCAATATCAAATTGTCGTTTTATCAAATTAATTTATGTGCAGATCTTTTTAAGCTTTGCAGGAACGGGGGTATGAGATTTGTGTGGCGCTTTAGGATTTCTAATTGATTCAAGGTTAGGGTGGCTTATGGGGACAAGGGGCGCATTATACAAGAAATATGTTATAATGGTAAACTTTTGCAGCAGGGATACAGAACAAGCTTTTCAAGACTTTTACAAAATTTTATAATCGTTACAAATATCTAATTCCGAAATACGGCTGCAAATGTAGAACTTTTATACGACAAGGAATATCATTTCAAACGTTTTATGGAAAATTGCGCATAAAGTTTATAAATTAAAAGATGATCCCTTGAATCCTGTTTCATTAAACAAACTGATCGACAAGGTGTACATGTTCGACGTTGTAGTCAATATAAAAAAAGGAGATGTGGTATGATTGTCCATAAAACATCCATCTACCAAATGACTGTCGCATCTAAAATTCTAAAGGCCCAATTACGGCCATTAACAATGAACCATAGCTCACACCATAACGAAAGCTGTAAAAGGATCTGAAATACAAAATATGAAGCTATTCATAAAACACGCAATTGATCTAAACTTATACTCACTTGCAAGACATTAAAACTTGTTTTTGTTGGTACATAAATTCATACACTGATGGCGTCGTTATACAAATATTAATACATTTAGCATGGCATCCATCTTGTATTTCTACACGTTAATTGACAAAACTATTAAATCCTCAGACAAACTGTGATTGATGATATCTCGTCTTGAGAGGTTTGATATTTTATCACTAGGAATTACTCCATGAGCTTGCTTTCATTACGAGCATTCATTACAGATATGTCTTCTTTTTTATTTTTGTTATGTATATTTATTGTAATTTAGGTACACTCTAGTCGGACTGGGTGACTTTCTGTTTGATTTTTATAGTCTCTTGCGGCTTTTGTTTTCTATTATTTTTTTCTTTTACTTTGATCACTTGTTAGGCGAGGGTTTGGATTTCACTTAACTAGTTTAACCCCACATCATGTCTCATGTGCCTGTCCAAAGTCAGGAATTGTGGTCAAAAGTTTGTCTTTGTTTTTTATTGTACTGTTTAATTTACTTTTTTGAAAAATACAAAGCTAAGAGCAGTAAAATTTTTGAAATTCACAATTTTTGGTGGCGATTTGGTTAGAGCTTTTCAAAAGGAGCGGTTTTCCAAATTTGTTGGAGGTCTTGTGGAGACATCTTTATATTTTTTAATCATTCTGTTTTATCGTGGTTGGAGCGCATTCTCTATGACATTTACTCCATATCTTTTTATTCTCATAATCACTTCCATCCATAAATCTTTACAATACGGGAAAAGTTCGACCATTTAAAAGTATTTGTTTACATTTATCGAGAAATTTCGCTGTGCTGTATATGTTTTTCAAAGGGTAACTCGTCAGCGGCATTACCAACCCGAGATTCAATCCCAAAATAAGAAGTACTTATATCCAAACAAGACACATCTAATTGAAGACGATATACCTTTAAAATACAAGCTGTGAAACCACCCGTGATTTCAGGTATTAAGGATTAAATGAATTCTGCAAATTTATGTTAACATGTACTGAATATGTTTGTGAACATAATTATAAAATAATGTTTGGCATTACCTAAATAGATTTATTATACCCCGGCCTTGACTTCTGAGTAACACGACGGGTACCACTAGTGGAGCAGGAGTTGCTTACCCTTCCGGAGCACCTGAACTCACCCTGGTTTT
>JAULBM010285548.1:0-16256 GCA_032357055.1 Geukensia granosissima | reverse complement strand
ATAACAATAAACAACTAACAAAACAACAACAACCACTGGGCTACAGGTTCCTGGCTTGGGACAGGCACATGAGTATGTGGCGGTGTTTTTGCATTTTTGCTAGTGTATTGAACACAAGCTTAAAATCATATGTTATCATTGTGTGTAACACATTTAGGAGAAACTAGACCTGGATAGTGAACCCCATGCATAAACTCAATGTCTGTTTTCGGATACTAAAACATGTCTCCCTTTGTATATAATAAGTACCAGTATAATTTAATTATAGTAAGAGGGATTATAACATCAAAGGACAAGAACGTTCTGACCCACACCAAAAATGGAAACCCTACAACATAAGACAAAAGTACTGAGGTCTGGGCATGAAGCTATGTTGAATAACTGCAAATTTTTCCTTTAGGTCAACGGTCAAGATCAAATAAGGGTCACGAGTTTAAACGGCACATCTAATGATGATTCCCCTACACATAAAAAGACTTATTGTCACATGGGGATACACATATATCCCGAATATGGTATTCCTATATTAAAGGACAAAATCAGTAAGTCATAAGAAAAAATCCATGAATTTGACGTTGTGGTCAAGGGTCAAATTCAAATCAGGGTCATGACATATTTTGCTATGGTTATACAACAGTATGCTAAATATGGTATACATATGTAAAAGAACAAAAGGTTATGGCCAGGACACGAATTAAGAAGCAGCAGAAAACATGGTAAAGGAGTACGTCTGGCTCTTCGAAGGGAAGATATTTTTAAATACAAAGGTCGCACCGTATATTCCTGAAATATGGGAAACAATCATTATAACAACTTCAATTTGATGTTGATTTTGAAAATGTCAACTACAGTAAAAATAATCTTTGTTATTCCTTCTTTTTAGTACTTCAGTCTTATTTTCTTTTATTTTTACGTGGTCTGGCAAATTAAAAGTATCAGAAAAACTTACGGCAATATGGAATATCACAGTCCTCTTTTTGTCCATCTGGTGCTGTTGAGAAGCACCAAGGAGTTGCGGAATCATCTGGGTTTCGACAATAATTTTCCTGATCTTCGAGATACCAAAAATTATGTGCATGAGGTGATTGACTATCCCATCTCTGACAAGTGGCACCAGATTTTGTAACAGAAACAGATCCAAAATAATCTATTCCCTTTGCTGTTTGTAGACATTCTTTTGCTTTACTTGCTGAAAAGTTGAACAAGTGTGCTTTTCAATATTAATATTGTTGTTTATCATGAGACACATCTAATCTGCTGGAAGCAAATGAGGAAAATTAGAATCTCCTGATCGAGATCGTAACGGATATTGAATGTACTACCCTGCTTATTTTGGTACTTTAGTCAGAATTCAACATATACTATTGACCTTTAGGTAGACAAATAAAATTAACACCACAGTGATGCGTACGTTTGAATAGTTCTGTCTGTTAACCATAACGATTTTTTGGTGCCTAAACATTATTCCATAAAAACGATCTTTCCTTGCTTACTAGAAAATACTTTGTTTTGAACTATGGTTATTTTTCTAAAGAAAACCATTTTTGTTCTTAAATTTGAAAACTTGTTGTAAAGAGGAAATCTGCATGGTATTTTACCGAATAGATTTATGCTTAAAAAATCTTCTAGTTTACAAGGTTCGAAAAATTAAACTACTTGGAAATTAAATATAATAAAATCCGTTTTAAAGCCTTAAGTACATGTACATATTTGTTATTTATACTTTTGGACAAGTCAATATGTCTCACAGACATTAACACGACAAAATTAACTCATATTTATATATTTTTCAATTAAAATATATTACCCCTGAAATAGCTAAAAAAATTTAAAAAGGTGTAGTAAGTATCAACAAAATAAAGTGAAATGATAAAAAATGAAAAAAGCAATAAGAGGTTTTTAACCATTAAGAGGATATTGAACTTACAACATTTGGGAAGGTCGCAGGTATCCCAAACTAAATTTGGTTCATCAGTATAGCACCAAGGAAATGGATCATTCCCACTACTTCTACAAACTGTATTGTCTTTACACGCCTTCCCCTGTGTTGTAATGGCTTTTTTACCCATGTAGTCATATCCATTTTTAGACCGCACACATTCCTCTATATCTGCCAATACATTATGCAAACGTCTCACATATAAATATTTTATTTGACATATTGACCTTGTATGCTTTTTTTTCGAAATCAATTAACATTTTTACAAAGAATTTTTATGCAAATCATTCATGCATTAATCATTTGGTCTAACGATCAGAACAAACTTATCAGAGGAAACTTATTTTAGAAATCTGCACATCTGTTTCAATTATTCAAAGAAACTGACAATCAGAATGATGAATTTTTTAAGTATGAATTAAACTTTAACCAACTAATGTTTAAATAAGAAATTACAAGGAGAGTAATTTTAAGAATAGTGTTATAATTTGCAAAACATGTTCAGCCAATAGTGCTGGGCTTAAACATTGTTCCTAAGCAGTGCTCGGATTTTTAACGGCCATGATTTGGTCAGAAATAGTAACCCTGTCAATTCCTAAAACTCAACAACTCTCCCTTGCACTAGATGCATTTCGAACTTACGACAATGAGGTATATCACAGAAATCCCAACGGTTATTCGGATCGATTGTATAGCACCACGGAGAAGGTTCATCACCAAGTGTGTTCCGACAGTAATTCTCATCTTCGTCATATTCATGATAGCTGTGACTCCAGGGCGTGTTCGAGTCCCAGCGCTGACAAGTGGTGCCGTCTTTGGTCACATTTATAGTTCCAGAATAGTCTTTACCATTAGGTGTAACTAGACAGTCGCCCTTGTAAAATATTTCAAAGCATTCTTTAATTTTTTTTTCATCCTAAAAGTCCAATCTTATTCGATTACTTCTGTACAGAGTACAAACAATTAAAATAGAGACCTATCAAGTCTTATAAACCGCTGTTCAAAATTTCAACTTAATGAAAATATCAAGTAAGACAAACAAATTTTTTACTTTTTGAGCTTTCGGGCTTGGTCACAGGAAAAATATCAAAACAAACCATTTATATTTAGAAATATCCGAAATTTAATTTCTGACAAATTTAAAACATTTATTAAATTCTAAAAATGCAAATTTCACTTCTTTACAGCATTTGAAATTGAAAAAATGCAAATGAGTGGGGGTTTTCTTAATGAACAAAATCCACCATTAGCTTGGTCGCTTTCAATCGAGGAGAAATTGAGTACAATTTTAGTGGGTCATTGAGAACAATTTCAGTAGGACATCCCTAAGAAAGCCTTCGTAAGCTGTTTTATTAAACCACTTTCAACAATATCTAAGTAATATCATGGCAGTCGGTTTGAATTATGGCAGAAGTAAAGTACTTGGAGACAACCACACAACTTAGATAGGTAACTGAACAACCAAGGTGCGTTGTTAGATAAGTGAATACAACCACTGATGACTTCCTTTTTGGCGTCCCCACTGCACTATCTATTCTTTGCGTTTTGTGGCATCAGATTTTCTGGAAAAATCTATCGATTAACACGTGTTTGAAAATTATTTCTAGCGCGTGGATTTTCCCACACAACCGACGTCATAGAACAAGAATCTTATAGTGCAGCGGCGACACCGAAGGGCGATAGCCATTGCACCCTTTTGAATGCTATAAATCCAGGGACAAACTATCTATGTATATGTGAAAGCTAATGGATTTTATATAAATAAGTTTAAATTAATAGTCTAATAGTCTAAACTCCTTGGCACCCAAACTCTCTTTTTAAAATACAAACTAAATAAAGAAGCTTACCGCAAACACCAGGTGATAGCTTGATATTATCGATGGCGATATCGCCCTCCCAATCACTGCCTCGAACGGTCTCGATGATAAGCTGGTAAAATAGTTTACAAAAGATTAAATAGATAAAAATCTAATCCTGTTTTATTTATTCAGTGCTTCTTAAGAAGTTTTTGTGTTTTTTAACATAATGAGCATCAATGAATAATTCGATAAAAGTTTATGGGTTTACAAATTTGCATCAAAAAGAACAATATAAAAATAGGAGATATGGCATGATTGTCAATGAGACAGCCACCCACTAAATGGCAGTAGAATTTAAACTTCTACAGGTGCCGTAATAGCCTTCAACAATGAACCTTATGCTAAGTATTGTTTTATTTTATACTCAAATTGTTTATTATAGCTCTATGGAAATAGAATAAATATTTATTTTAAACAGCTTTACTTGACCCCCAAGAAAAGAGAATCATTATATTTCGAATCTGGTTGGTAAACCCTTGCAAACCGACGAATACTAAAACAGTCTTTTATAAAACGCACAATAAATTATGCCCTGCATAACTTAAGAGCTTATTACCTCCAAAAATATCAGATGCCAATCAAAATAATCTTCGGAAAAACGAAAATTATGTCCTGCCTAGAACAAGACTTAAAATAACAGGTAAATCGTTTGTCACTTCTACTGCCTCTGACTAAAACATTATTGATCCAAGTATTAGAAAGTATCTCAGTTTTTAAAAAGAGGTTAAAAGAAATTCTTTAAAAAAATGTAAATCACCAGCATGAGGGTACTTCAGTGAAGGTTGTTGAAAACTGAGCATTTTGCATGCCCGATTACGACACCAGTGTAGCTCTTTAAATGATGACCTGCACCGTGTTAACATAAAACTAGGTCCTAAATGTAGATGTAATTTACCATTCGAGGATGCTATCCATTACTTATTCGAATTTCCGTTATACTTAAACGAGAGAACACAACTATTTTCGGAATTAAGTGAAATTGATCTTATTTTTGAAATTTTATTGTTTGGCAATGACGATTATGATAATGCATCAAACTCTGGATTATGTAACTTAAGTAGGAAATTTATAAAACAGTCTAAAAGTTTTAATTAAATGCCATTAAAACAAGTTACAAATGTGGCAGCCAAAGGTCTACCATCCTCTTTTCTAATTTTCTTTCCACTTTTCTTTCTATTAACAATGTATTTTATAATTTGTATATGTGTATTCTGTTGCCATTGCGTTTATTTTCTTTACATTTATTAGGGAGTGGGTACTTGTAAGTTGTTATAACTTGTGCCCAATGCCATTGCTGTCTAAGCAATAAAAAAATACCAATCAATCAATTAAAAGTTTTCTCTTTTGAGAACGTTCAATAGACTCTTGAATACATAATTCCTTAGTCATATCGTTGTGAAAATAACTACTACCATGTGATATTTATGGTTTGGTTACAAAGTGAGATGGATTATATATATGATAAAACATATGGAATCTGTCCATTGTTGCAAGAATAATCTGATACTCATTATTAATAATTTTAATTTGATTTTTTGTTTCATATCCGATAAGTACTTTGAGTAACCTATGTTTTGTAATGCATAAATAACCTTTAAACTACTTGTTGATGGCACATTTATTGATGATGCGTGCCATCCATAACCCTGATTTCCAGTTTTGGACCACAACTCAACATCTGTTGATTTCACACGAAGAGTTCCTACTCCTGAACCGAACATGCTGTAATATAACCTCAAACATCGGTCTTCAGCTGTAAAATACAAGTTTACTATATGTTCATTTATAGCATGTATTCACCAGCCCAGTTGTCAGACTTGTCTGACATAAAATTTATCAAACAATATTTGACAGAAATTTGCTGCATTTGTTAAAATTTTTAATTATTTAAATAGGGAAAGGCCTCGAAAAGTAATACACTTAGTCCCCTTGGCTTTCCATTTCAATTTGTTTTGATTTAAGTGCCTCTTGTGCTATGTTTGGATCTTTGACATCCTATGTTTTGATTCTAATGCTACTGATGAGAGGTTACACCTTGAATTGTACGTAAATTCTCCTTATTCAACATTAGTAATTTTGTATTTTAGAATCAAAACATAGGAAGTCCAAAATCCAGACAAAATTGCAGAAGTTATAGCAAATCCACAAAATCAAAGAAGGTTGCTAAATTCAGCGGAAGGATCAACTACCATGTATAAAACTTTTCTAAGCCTTTCCGGTATTTTCAGTACTAAAGAATGCAGCAAATATCAGTTAAACCTCATTTGACAATTTTCATGTTGAATACCCTCAGGACGTGTTATCCACAAGCGGAAGCATCGACCCAGTGATTTCAAAATACAAGTTTTTAGTATTAGAACCAAAATTTAAAATATATATGCATGCAAAATATGAGCCCTGTCAGATAGAAAACAACCTGATACACGTACATTTGTACATGAATGAACATGCATTATTCATTCGGAGGTCACAAAAATAATATACGTCACAGCAAAACTATTTAATTTTTTTGCCAAGCTAGTATTTGCAGTAGGTTATTTCTAATAGTTGATTTAAGTATATGTTTTTTTCAGTTAATACAAAATATATTATATGAAACCAGTTTTGATTGGTACCTGCATAAGTCCTGTTTCTTTTTATTATCAAATAAATAAAAAACACAGCTTTTGGACAAAAAAGTGACATAATAAGACATGAATCTTCTTCAAAATAGTCCATTTACTACAGGATAATAATTATATTACCAATCGAGAAAGACAGACGTGACTTTTCAAAATTGCGAAATGTTTCATAGAGATAGAATTTAAGCGACTTTTGATTAAAAGAATTTGAAGAGATCGATGCACTTGTCATTGTCATATAGCCTAATTCACCAAATTTAATCAAACATTGGTAAAATCGTATTCAGAAGACGAAACAAAAAGAAAGACATCAAACACAAAAATTACACAGAAAACAAAAGCTTGAGTAGCATGAAACCTTTGAGAATAAGGGCAAGCTGAGGTCCTCCGGAAGAGAATTAGCCTCCTTTTAAACAATTCCATGATTACCATAAACGTGATTACTAAACAATGATCTACTTCGATATTTCAAGATACTCCTACTGTCGTCTTTGAATATGTTCAGATCTAGTTTAATGTACACTTGAAATGTGTTTCCCATAACAATTGTTTTAGCCAAAAGAAAACTAAAGTGACCACAATAACCTGGAAACGTAATATCAGACTGTAGTATTGCGTTGTCAGCTGGTTTTTGTGGCGCTGATGCTTCTGCGTACATGTAATTGTCTCCATCTATTGCACCATCAGGACCAGTAAGCTCAGACATTGTAGAACCCTAAAATTATCAAATAACTGACATAAAGAATCTTTTTAAAAAGTGTTACATTTTATTCATTTTGCTTATATAAAAAAAAAGTCAAGATGCATTGCTTTCAGGTCACTTAAGCTTACTCAATTTTCAGTTTTGTGCTTATTGCCGTTAAATGGCGCAACGAAAAATGGAGATAATATATGATTATATTCCATTATATCCATAATTTTTTGTGACATTAAAATCTGGCATTCCAACAGTGATTGTTAAATTACTTATCTCATACATAAATTTTCAAGAACGTCAGCATTTTAACGCATTTTAGTTCACATAGAAAAACTACAGCTGTAAATATTTTAGATTTTTTATCTACCGTTGTATAATCGAATGTCTTATCTGTGAATTTTCACATTAGATAGATTTCATTACCGAATAAATTTTCCAGTCAAATTTGTCATCTTCCACATTCTTCAGAAAACAATTGCTTCCTTTTTCAAATGTACATTCAACAGTCCTTGATGCTACAGAATAAACAATGTTAATGATAATATACTCAAAGAAAAAAGAAACTGCATCTGAATGTTTTTTCCACTACAAATTATTTTCAACTGCTCGTTATTCTCTTTAAATATGAGATTTATTTGAAATTTTACACAAGATTAAGCTTACGAATACATACAGATTTTTGTAAAAATCTCATTTTTAAGTGGCTGTTTACGGGATTCGAAAAACATCTTACTCCAAAATTGACAAATTAACATTTTGACTCAAATAATAAGGTACGGATATTAATTGATGCAAATTTCCTCAAAATTTAATCAAGACTTGAATACATGCAATTGAATAGAAAAACGTGATATAAAATATCAGAATATATGAATTAAAATATCTAAATATATGAATTAATAAAGCTTGACTCTGCTCAGTTTTGTGTCAGCGTTTTCGAGTCTATGCGAACGAATTGGAGTATATAACCAACTCCAATTTTACATTAATTTTTTTTGTTTCATATAGCAGGGAATTACAATATTACAATAGTATTACTTTTCTATAATCTACAATGTCCATCTAGATCATATAGGAGTCAAAACTTTATATCTTAGATAATTACAATTTATAATTTTTACTTTAATAACCAGAATAACACATATGTTGCTAATAATTTAATTTTCATTATTTAAACGGTCACAATTAACAGTTTTTAAACCAAACAAAATAGATTATTACAATCAATTACATGAAAGATTCAACAAAAACATAAAAGTGTCAAATAACATGATCTCAAATATTAGAAGCATAAAACAGAAACTTACCTTCTACTTGGTCACATAGTTTACCCTCAAATCCCGGGTCACACACACATTTATAGGCCTGCCCCTCACAGTCCTTGCATACACCATAGATACAGGGGTCGGGGATGCATCCTATAACAAAATGATATAGTTTTAATATCCATGGGGCTGCTTTCTTGAAAACGTATATACATCCAAGAATGAAAACTGAGCCTTTAGTAGTTCAGACATCTATGGCTAGCTAAAGTGTTTCATTGGGCAAGGGAACATTCGACCCCTTGATACACAATGGCTGGGTGTGGTTTGAATAACACTCAGTGTTATGACAATGACAAACTCAAAGTAAATGTTAGCAATCGTGAAATCTGCATTCACGCAGAATAAAAATTTATATATCAAAAATACAATTTCGGCTATTATCAAAATAAAAAAAAAACTTTAAAATCTTTATTAAATGCGACAATACAGGCCTTATTACATACCACTGCCAACTGTCCAAGCTCTAAGGGAAAAACCTTTCTCAGGAAAATGTTGTTTTCCGAAAATGCTGTCAAATATCAGTAACACTAAATTCGTTTCTCCCCAAGGAGATGTTGTCCAAACGTCACCGCTTGAATCACCACATACTCTGTAAAATTGTTGTAATGGCGAATTTGAAAAAAAAAACAGTGTAGAAAAAGACTACCTCGATGGGCACAAATGTGAAACACCTTTAATTTTGATTCAAAGCCCTGCATCTTTGTTTGAGTATAATTCTCTACTGGTAGAGAACTCTTTGAAACAATCTTTACTTTCGGTTTGCACTAAATCTTATTGAAAATAAATGTTCATTGCATACGGAGCCACTTCAAACCATAGCACAAACATTTAATGGCTTATGTAACAAAATGCTTTTTTGTTGTTCCAAGTATAAAAGAATATGCAATCATGATTTTCCACAAAAATCTATACCGAGTCTGCAAATAGATAAATGATCACTAAACATTAATTAACAAAATTAGCAAAGACACTCCTCTAGAGGTTTGTAATTTACACATTTTCGATTGATGTCTCAGAGATAATAATATCACATCATTTTTTTATAATATCACATCATTTTTTTCTATAAAAATCTATATTTTTGCCGTGTTTAATTATAACCTTGTCCAAATAATTATGACATTCATTCGGATTGAAAAAAAACATTTTCTTGGCGTTATTATCTTCCATTGAGGATTGCTAAGACAAAAATTAAAAAAAAAGATCCGAAATAGTCGTCATTATTATTTGGACTAGTTATTACCTTATCCCTGTCTGTCCAACCAAATTGTATCTTACTTCTAACCAATGGTAACATCTGTTATCTTCTGAATTAAACGGAAGGTGGAACACGTCTGCTTCTACCCGCACGTGCAGAGTAGGAGGCGCCTTTAAATGACATAATACATTTGAGATGGTTGCAAAATATAGGAGCCAAAATATTTGAAATATCGCACAGGGACAGCTAGCGAAAACGGCGTAAAGTTTTCGCTTGACAAGTTATGTCACATTAGAAATTTGGTGAAGTGTATCAAGGGAACATATGTATAATAAACGATTCAAAAATTTTCAAGGAGGGATAGAAGAAGTGGCTTCAAGGGATAAACCGGGTTTTTGTCCATCTATAAGTGCCAAAATATTTTAATGTTTACTATTTCAAATAAGTTGATTTGGCAAAGGTATCATGTAAAATTATACTAAAGAACTTTTCCATAATACAAAATTACTGACGACTCTTGTTAAAAGATAGTCTGTAATTATTAAGGTAAACGACTATACTATTGTCGTGAACTGTATATTTTATTTGTATAATTCTCGGATTGTTATCTATATTTTTTTGTTAAAGAATTGTAATTTTATAAGCTCTCTAACTGTACATTTTTATTAATTGGTCCACTAATTTACTAGAAAGTCATTGAGTTTGATTGATCTTTCTATTTTGGCCTTCTGATGAAGCTAAATTCAGAAGAGCGCTTTACAGGCAGTAAAAATTGGCTTTTGCATTTTTGAAATAAAGCCATGTAAGATGGGGATTGTATCTTTATATATATTCCTTTTAATTATCATACGGAGTTTTTCTCTTGTGCTGTGTAGAGGTATTTTTTTCCGGTACTGGAATGTTCGTTAGAAAGATAGAAAGATAAAGTTACATCTATTCAATTGTAATTTGTATAATTCCCTGATTGTAATCTTTATATTTTGGCTCACCAAGATTCATTATGTCGTGAACTGTACATTCTATTTGTTGATCCATGATCGTAAATAAAAATTCATTACGTTTGATTGATTTTCCTCAGGTACCTAGTGTGTCTGATGGAATAAATCCAGAAAAGCGCTTTACATGCAGTTCAATTTGGCTTTTGAAAATTTGTTTTAAACCTTTGTAAGATTGTCATAGCAAACTCTCTGATATACATTTCCCATTATTCCTTTTTATTATGATGGATCTACATTCCTCCTAATAGAGTAATTCTATCACCATGGAAGATTTTCTTCTCAAATAACCGAAAAATAAATTCAAGAATAAACCTATTGTACACCAAACAAAATTTGACACAATATAAGTGAATCTGTATCAATATTTTCACAAGGAAATATATCATATTATATTTAGCTGGAATTCTAATGTTTTGCCACACTTTCATTTTGGGGGGGTTATATGACCGATAAAAATGAAATTTTAAGAATATAGCTGATTATATTCTAGCTTTATCTCTGAAAGCGATCTTTATAAATAAAACCATTAATTTTGTCATTTTTTTCAATACCAAAAATTTTGCATAGATTGGTACTTGGGTTTTTTTAGTGCTGGAAAAAATGAAATTTTAAATGCAAGATGGGTTGCGGCAAAAAATTAGAATTTTCAACATGACATACTTTATAGCTCAACTTTCCATATATCTTGAGGTAAGTCTTGAAAAAATTTCGTTTGGTGTTGGTAAAATCCCTCGTGTCATTCAATAGATATATGCAAAGACGTTTTACCCTCCACTTTGGGTCAGATAATGCATCTCTAGCATGGAACAACCGTTATGAATTTTATTTCATAGTCCTAGCATATCCACACCCATACTTACCCTCAAAAGCCACACACATTCTGAATTTGTTTCATAGTTGTTGGGAAAATTAGGTGATTTAATTGTGATCTCTTGTCCTGGTTCGATGTCGATTATTCCACCACACACTAGTACAAAAATATTTATGAAAATGTTAATACGTTTCAATATCAACGGATTCACAGATTACAAGGGGGCAAACCTGAGGATTAATATCATTAAAGGGTGATAAAGGGCGGATATGGATGCTCCTCCAAATGTTATTTTATCTGCTTGTCATCATTTGACGTCATATTTGCTTAACATTTTTAGATCAATGTCGTTGCCAAATTGCTGATAATGGAGTCGATATCAAATATCCTACTGCATTCTTTATTTTCGTCAAAATATTTTTTTCTTATATATTCGGATGTTGCTGTACTGAGTCAAGCTATTAAATATAAATAAAACCCTTGCATCTTTAATAGAAACGAAAAAAAAATATTAAATAATAACATTAATATAAACATTAACGATTATGAAATAAATAATGTATGCAACAACATAGTTTCATCATTAAAATTATATGATAAGTGCATTATCTTTGCTTGGTTTGTTATTTTTTATTATATCAAAAATAGTCCTACCTTCACTATTTATAACAGTCTCACAAGTATTCCCTGTCAAGCCATACGGACAGTAGCATTTACATTTAGCATAGACAAATCCTCCATTCTTACAATCGGGTGTGGTTGGACAAGTTTCTAATTCAAACCAAAGAATATAATTTTCTTTAAAGCAACATGGTTTATGAATTCATTTAGGAACTCATAGCACAGTATTTCATTAGATCAATGTCTGAAAATATATATGAACTTTTTGTATGAGGCTGAGAAGAGTGCAATTTAATGATCTTTTTAAAAGTTTCGTGCCAAATACAAAAGATTGAATTTCTCAGAAACTGGTCTAACAATTTTTATACTGCAGAAAATAAAAGTATAGTTACCAAATTGACAAAATATTAATTTTTATGTAATTATGCTGCTGTCATTAACTGACTGCTGGCTTCAAGGAAATGAAATGAATATTGTAATCAATACACCCTTCGCAATTGATGTAAAATATGTTTCCATTTATATCATGTTCAGCAATTTGCGTCAATTTCCCACACTCCTTTGGATTTATCCCTTGGGGTGGGGGGCATTTCATTTGCGCATTGCATAATTTTTTTTTTCGCCAATGACGCCAGTATTTCTTTTCATAATTTACATTTGAAGTCTTGATGAAATTATTGTTATATCTAAGCGGGAGTTTATAAAAATATCCTACTGAGACAAAACCTATTGAATTCAACATAAACCTACCAAATATTTAAATGCTCATATCTCATAAACAAGCAAACTGTCCCACTTATTTGCGTTTTTTTTTTCAAAAGTAAAGGTTATAAGTTCTACCATTACCTTTTAACACCTCCCAATTTTTACTCAGCAGAGAATATTCTTTAATGCAAAAAGGAGATGGAACCCCTGCTCAAGGGGCGTCCGTTGGTTTGGCGGGATGTAAAAATTCTCAACCCGTCTCGGACTGAACGTTACCATCGTGCCCCAAGAAGATACCAGTTGCTAAGGGTAAATTTCCCGCCCCCTACTAAGACATTCCCAATATGGCATCCTCTGGGTATTGAATTTCCCGGGAATGCACCCAGATAATCCCTTTTGTGATGTAGTGTTTGATTACTTGTTCTAAATATGTATGAGATATTTGCGACTGGAGGTTAAACAACAATCAATTAATCAATCAATTACATTCAAAACGTGTGAATCAACGCATATATCTATCCCTAGGGAAGGTTAAAACGGCATTAAATTGCTGAAAGTGACAAAATAATATTTGAAAAAGGCTGTTACATTGTAACCTGCAAATGGGTAAGATATCATAGGTTAACGATACTGGTGCAGTAATTGGAAATATAACTATATATATAGCATTTTTCTGGCCCCAAGAATTTGTCTTAGTGATGAAAAGTGGCTAATATATCTATTATTTTATTTTTTTGTATTGAATAATCTCTACAACTGTCACGCGGAACATATAAATTGACGAATATAAAAATAACAAGAAATTACTAAAGATACAATATTCGATACAATAGATCCCACAAAAACTTCACAACCAAACTTTGTTCAAATAAGGATCTATTGAGTACAATTGTCTGGTTAAAATATCATCGTAATGGTATGTTGCGATCATAGCTATTTTGAACAAAACACCTACAAAAATTTAGTATTTTTATAGAAAATATTACATTCTTGATGAAATAGTCAAATATACCTCGCCGTTTTGTCGAAATGAAGAAAAATTCACAAAGCGTTCCTACTCCTTTACCAGAACAATAAGATACATCAACATGAAATTTACCTGCACATTCATATGCATCTGTTATATCTTTAACATCGTAGAAAGATAAACCAGAACCGTACGAAGCCAGGAAACCAAGGTCTGGTTGCAGTGCTTCAAATCCTTTCTGTAAAATAACTTTGTGACTTTATAATACAAAATTACCAATGTTGAATAAATTTGGAGAATTTTCGTATGCTATATGTACATTTCAAGGAGTAACTTCTTATCAGTGGCATTAGAATCAAAGATAGGAAGCGCAAGATCCAAACATAGCAAAAGCAGCACTCAAATCCTAACAAATCGCAATCGACAACTACTTTTCGAGGCCTTTCTGTATTTTAGTGTTTTAGAATTTTAACAAATGCAGCAAATTTCTGTAAAACATTGTTTGATCAATTTCATGTCAGACAAGTCATAAACTACACAACTGTAACTAGTGCGAGATAGTGAAATATATGCGTTTCTAATTTCTCACTTTGTGCTTTTTTATTTCTCATCAGGTAAAATGTGTGGATTGTAGCTCTCTGGTGAATAATCAATATTCTATCTTTTAACTTTTATTACTGATTCTTGTGCTTTTTGAAGTCGTAAAAAGTTCCCATGTGATTCAGTTTTATGCTCTTATTTATTTTTGTGTACTGGAATGTATGTTGGAAAGATACAGTTTACGTCTGTCCAACATTTTGAATTCGTTTATTTTAGTCTGTATCAAGTTACTTGATCCGATCAGTCTTTACAACACGATGGTGACTGCTCTCCGCCTCAGTTACTTCCCGGTTTTTCAATACTTGGTCCCGAGCGTACCTGATAAAGGTGAATCCAGAAACGCTCTTCATACACAGTGAAATGTAGGCATTCACAATGGTTTTTTTTTCTGTTTTGCTAACACTCTCTTTAAAAAAGAGAAAAAGGCAAGGTTCTGTTTTTAAGAACTTTTTTCGTGCCCATGGAAATCTAGTGAAATTAGGTCTTAGCGAGAAATTATGCAGTGCACGGTCCAGAAAACGTAAGGCTTTTTTGGTATAAATTTCATATTCTTTCTTTTAAATACAGTAAGCTGTTAAGAATAAGTATTGGAGAACTCGAACAATAAGACTAAATCAGCATTTCATGCCTTCAGCGTTTCGTTATTGATGAAGATATTTGATTAAACCGACAGAAAACCCTTTCTTGCATCAACCAAAATATAAATTCCTGTAAACTGTAAACGAATTCAAAATCTTAATAATAACTGAAAAACTGTCTTTATTGATTAACTATTAACTTGAACTGATTGAGAGAAAGATATGATCGTCAAATATTTTGAGTATGTGAAAGTCATGACAAAATGATGAGAAAAATCGGACAAAATTAGTATTTAGCTAAAGAAGACTTTCGCTGTTTTTTAATTGTTCCACCTTTCTATGTTTCTCAGTTTATGTTACAAGTACGATAAGGCGCCTTCTTTCAAGTATGTCTGTATCAATTATGTCCGTTATATTGTAGGAACAAATGTAATTTAATGATTTATATAAATTTGCTGCTTTTGTTAAAATTCTTAAGCACTGAAAATATGGAAAAACCTCGGAGAGTATTGTGCTTCGTAGTTGTTCCTGTCGTCGTTATGTTTAAATACTATAAACGCCTACTGAAGATTGATACTTCAGAGGAATATGTTCATGATCTACTAAGATCAGCTTTTGAGGAGGACAAAATGTTGAAATCTCAAAATTGTCCTTCATGGGGGAAGTCGGTTGAAGGGTTAAAAAATATTTTTAACTTAGGAACTTCTGATATATCATATGAACAGTTTAATAAAGAAATTAATATGCCTTCTACTCTTATAAACTTATGAACCAGATAATTCATATAAAAAATGAATCTGGAAAACTAAGATTTTACTGCAAAATCCTCTCAAAACCTGATCTTCAAACTTAAAATTTGATATAAATAATATCTCAGATCATATTTAACTAAATTTAGGCTATGTGCACACAACTTAGCAATTGAAACTGGTCGCAACTGCAAACCCATGATACAGGCCAGTGAAAGATATTGTAAGGTTTGCATGGACAAAGAAGAGGATGAACAACACACTTTGTCCTATATATTAATCATTGAAAGATATTTTTTTACTTTGTTTTATAAGAATCTTAATGAAACTCCAGAGGTTACTGTTAACCCCATTATCAATCCGTGTACCTAACAGGAAATAAATAATATTTGCTTTTTTTTAAAAGAATCTCACTCACTCAGAGAATCACATTTTAAAAATATTTAATAGTGTTACAATTATTACCAATATTTCACACCTTGTATTTTGTTGTGGACTATTTGCCAGAACTTTATATACTATTATAAGTGTTTGATAATTGTACTTCTTCGAATTTATGTGTGTATTGTATTGGATTACGCAATATTG
>JAULBM010285537.1:0-16257 GCA_032357055.1 Geukensia granosissima | reverse complement strand
TTGAAGGCCATAATGGGACCTGTAGAAGTTAAAATTCTACGATCACTTGGTGGGTGGCTGTCTCATGGACAATTATGTCACATCTCATATTTTTTTATTGATTTCTTTACAAATGTGTTATCTTCATCTTGAACGCTAGGCGTCTAGACTTTGAAAGGCCAAATTACAATGGCATGAGCTAAAGTTGTTAATTTCCAGAAATGCCAAAAATAAGGTCGCAACTGTCTTCAATAATACAAAATTCGTGCAGTTTAAAGCAGGAAGGCAACCAGTTATGCCTTAAATAAGCTTTTTATTGAAATGTCAGACTCGGTTGCTTCTTTAAGCTTCTTCCTTTAAGGACAAATAATTGTAATACTGATTTACGCATTCGCAGTATATTACCTTAAAAAGATCTATATTCGAATTTCATCAAAATCAGTAAAAAATGAAACTTGACAATGTGAAATGATATCCATTTGTTCTGGGCTAGCTGTTCTAACTACTACACAATTCAATGTTATAGAGTATAAAACGTGAACATCAATAATTAAAAGGCTTCTTTTAAAACGTCCTGTTTCACTCACACAGTTTTATTAAATGACATACCACTTGTTTTCAATATTTCAATAGATTTTCGTTTTTACATCCGCCAAACCGGAAAGTACGCTTTTTAGTACTAAGTGGAAATTTTAACACTGTTTCATCGCTTTCAATCGAATATCAAAATTCTTTAAAACTATAATTATGGATATGTTTTCCATAGTTTTTATTTTAATGAAACATTTTCGTTGTTGATTGTATAGTTTTTATAATTTCATTCCACTTAAACCTACTTAAAATAAAACAATAAATTTAAAACATCAATTATACGAAGCGAATAAGGTCAAACGTATTTTTGTATTTATAGGTTACAAGAACTCCATTCTCATTTAGAATCAGTTCATTCTCTAAGATCATTTAGTAAATTATTGTTTAAAAAGCAGCTAATTTTGCTTTTACGAATATAGAAATGTTCCCTGGATAGGATGATTCCAGAGGGTCTATTTGTTTTGGATCATCCAGAATCACCAATTTAAATAAAAAATTCTTTAAATTAGTCACTTAATGATATGCGATATTTGACTTCTGATCTTGATTGCATTGATGGAGGAAATGATTCTAATATAAGAACAGGAGATGTGGCATGACTGTCATTGAGACAGCCACCCACCAAGTGACAGTAGAATTTATACCTCTACAGGTCCAAAAACGGCCTTAATCAATGAACCAGGGTCCATACCATAACGTTAGCTCTAAAAGTCTAGTGTATAATACTTACGCCAATGATAAAAAAGCAGGTAAAAGAGTATCGAATCAACTGCAACATAAAAATCCCGTAAAAATTTATACCACAAAGAAGTTTCACGCATGCTACACATTTTTTAAAGGAATTCGCAGATACCAAAGGGGCAGACAGAAATCGTTAAGTCGGTCATGTCTGTCTTCCGACTTAACGATTTCTGTCTCTTCGAAATCCTTTTATTATGTTATGCATTTGAAAACAATCCACGACAAAGTGTTATCGGTCCACTTTTATTTCAAACTGCCGATCCGAGAATAGCAATTTAATTCAAATGTTTATCATAAGATTTGTAAACAATGAAGCAGGTGCCCGAAAACCGGAAATGACGTCTCGAAGTCGGTACACTGTTTGAAAAACGCCTTATCTCATTAGTGTTGCGAATGAGGTCTCCTTGAAAAGCTGATGTTTTGTCCACCTGTATATACTCTTCTGTTGACTTCTTTCACCTAAAAGTAGTTTTAACAACCTATTGAAAATACCTGAAAAAAATAAACCGACAGATTCCTTAAAGCCTTCTAATTTAAATTAAAATCTCTGCTTTATCACACTCAAATAACCAATCCAAATAAAGCATTTTTATCATCACGCGCAAAATGAAATTCCGACAGAAAAAAATACAGGACTTCCATGAAACCACGTAAAAACGTCTGTTTTAGAAAGTGTTTTAAATTTAAATTTAACAAAATATTTATTAAGAATTGATATGCATCTATGCCTGTAATAAAAATAACGCAAAAAGAATGATAAGAAATAGTTTTATTCAATGCATAAAAATGTAAATTTTCAATGGTGTCAGAGAGTGAACGTTTCCCCAGAAGTTACGATGTCCTCGCAAGTAAAAGACATGGCTGACAACTCATGTTTCCCATGAATGGTAAGAAATATTCGTTTTCCATGCGTCCTCTGCATGTCAAACACACGGTATTCAAATGTAAAATATGTGTGTCACTTTTTCTTGTTTAAAAAATCTTAAGTGACATTCAAATTGAGTGCGTAATAAATACTTAAATATTTCGGGTCGAATCTCAAAAGACCAGATACTACATAAAAATGATGTTTTACGTCGACTTAAACCTGTAAACAATTTCTGTGAAAAGCCGAAAGGTGGAAAACAAAATTATATGAATTATGCTAAAAAAGTTCCAGGTAAGCAGACCGTTTATTATTTGGGAATTTATCTACATTACCGACAAGTCAATATTGTGGCATATTACACATTCACATGATCATATCCTGAATTATATTAAACTAAATTCGTTTGTTAATCTGCTAGAATAATCGGGTTTGATTTTAAAAAAAAGCCGGTTTCCAGGCACAAAATGTTTGTTATAAAAATGAATCTAAAACAGATGTTTATCTTCCCATCAATGTCGTCTTCATCACCTTACAATAAAGGCTCATTTATTCTTCGTCTGGCGTTCGTCGCGCGATATCTCGCGACTGTCCCCCGAACACGCGATTTTCGCTTGGATTAAAAGTTTTAAAAAACAACAATTTGAACAAACAGCGATTTTCGCACGATGTCTCCCGACGATCGCTTTGAATGTATAAATATGCCCTTACTGTTTTGAAAATTGAAGTTAGTTGCTATATTTATTTTTTATTTATTTAAAAAATATCTCATTGAATACATTCACAAAATTTGCTCCGACTTCCTACTTAAAAATGATCGTTGTTTACAACAAAGTGTCTATTCATGATATTGAAACTAAAATTTGACATGTAAAATAGATTTTTAATGACATCCAAGAGAAAAAAAAAACAGTTTTGCTATGAATGGATAGCAACTTGTGAGCGCAAAATTGAAAACTCGGAAGCACCTATGTGATAGAAATTTTAATCGCAACATTTAAGTAAACCACTGTTTCCTGTCAATAAAGGAAAAAATATGAAAAATAAAAAAGAAACCATTATCCATCTATCGATTTTTATCCACATGAAACCTCAAGCACAAGCAAAAAAGTGCGTTGAGGGAAAGGGGTGCGATCACACCATTAAGAAAAAAAGTCACTGATAGGAAAAAAGACATGCATTTTCATTTCATTGAACCTTTAATACCGAGGACTGGAAGAAGTTCAACATTATCACTTTTTGGATCGTTCTTATTTCACCAGCAATCCTCTGCTTTACTTTCTTTTGGATTTTACTCAGAGACGTTGAATACTTAAATGTGACGCCAAGAAAATCAATACCCGATTTTTTGTGTCCAAACCTGATCTTCAACGAGGATTAGCTGTAATGATATTTCCGATAATTCAATCGACAACATAATTCGATAGCAGAAACCGGATGCTAAATTGGTAGTCCAACAGAGAAATCGTTAGACTGGTATCCGGAACATATGGACCGTACAGCGAAAATACCTGCTTATTCCGATATATGGTCAACCGTAATGGAGCTCCAATACAAGATGTTGAAACACTAACTTAAAATTATTTCCGTCAATAAAGACAGGAACAGGAGATGGTTAAAAATTATAAGAAGTCAATTAAGTGCAAATGGAAATAAAAAATATATAAACAGAAAGAAGAAAAATGTTATGACAAGTATAAACTGTTTAGTTCCGTATTAAGCTATTGACAAGAATGTCAACATTATTTCCAATGAAAAACCATGTTTAAACATGTTAAAGATTTTATAATAATGCTGTGATGATATCTTTTACGGATAAGTTTATTAAAATTAATTTTAAGACCATTTTGATTTTGATTAAATTCTGAGCGTTATTGTCCACGTGTCCGTAAGAAAAAGAATGTGATATCAGATGATTAAAAATATATCAAATTTTTGATAACCAAATGTTTATTATTAGGATAGAATTTGGTGACTGTTTTAATCAATTTGTTATAACGATATCCTTGACTTGATAATTTTACAGTTAAACACAGAATGAGTTCATTATAATCTGAAACGTCGCTTCAAATACGGGCATACCGAACTAACTGAGAAATGTTTACACCGTACGAAGGAGCCAAAGGAAAGTCCCCGTCAAGGAGGGGAAAATTAACAATTGGGAATGGGAAATCGGTCTTCTTGTCGTAAATTTTGCTGGATACTTTACCTTGATAATGATATACATCTTAGTCGAGAAATGGGCATTTGGAGCTCTTGTTATTGGCTTTATTCAAAGTTAATTCCAGAGGAGTTTTTCGACAGTTCCTCATATAACTGAACAAGAAGAACATACAAGTACAGATGACGAAGAGCGGGAACGAACGTGAAAAAACAACAACATGTAGTTCAGTAATCCAAACCACTGGAACGTCATCTACAAGAATTGCAACTCGTCGCATTCAATTCGGGCAAGTACGATATCAATGTCACGAAGGTTGATTTTTAAAGCTTTTTATCAAAGACACATAAATTCATTTACGCCGTCAAACGCAACAACACCTTCATGTGCATAAAAAAATTATTAATCTGGCTGTAACCTCACATACACCTCACCAAGATTCTATTCCCAGCATGCTAAGAAACAAGAATATTTCCCTTGGGTACATCAACTATGTCAGCCACATCATACGTACGAAGAAGAATTTTTTAAATATGATATAACAAAAAAAAAAACGTCGATCCGATGTTGGAAGCCATCGACAAGATGTTCCTCTACCAGACGAATCATGACGTGGACAAGTCAAGTTCTCGGACGATATTTACCCCCACCAAATTTTTCATGTGCTTGTCCCAAGCCAGGAATCGTGGTCCTAAGTTTGTCATTTTAAATGTACGTTTTTGATAATATTCGATTATGAGCGGTATTATTTTACGCATATACGATTTTTTTATTTGTAAGACGATTTAAAGCTATTTACAAGAAGTGGTATTTCACCATTTTTGAAGGCCTTGTGGAGATGTATAGATTTTTAAATCCCTCTGTTTTTCACGTGATTGGAACGCAGTTTCTCTGAAATTTACCCCTTCACTTTTCATTGTTATATTTAAGTGGCTGAACGACTATTTTTCTCTACCATACGACAAGAACAAAAAACCCCCACGATTTATTAAATATCAACATCGCTTTATTATATTTCACCGCTGCCAAGACAAGGGAAAAACCATAATAAGTCCCATAGAACATCCCGACCCAAACCTTGTTAGACAATTTTTGCAGTAAAACGCTTCGTACTTCTTGAGCATCACGCAGGAGATGCAAACCTATAGCTACACCTTCGTTCAAACGATACACGCCAAGACGTTCTGGAAGAATGGCCATCGGATGATATGAAGGGGAAGACGGCAAAATCTGACACCTCATTCGTTATCGAGGAAATATCAAAGAATAACTAATTAGACGATATAGATTGGCCGAAGACGGTTTTTCTTAGGTGATTAATATGAGTTTCAAGGCTTTCTATGGCGTGGATATCGGTTTTGGATGACCAAAGACACACTTTTAAACCAGTTAAAAAGAATCTTAGTGACATGTAAAAGTAAACTTAAGACAGTTCCAATACATCAAAGACCAATGTTATAATGTAAAACAGATGTTGGAATGCTATTGGACCCAGAAATATATTCATTTACCATCAAAAGTAAGCGACGGTGTTACAACGCAGTAATAGCTTACAAGATTTTTAATGTATTGGAAGTTGACATTTACGTCCCATGCTTCAATAGTATTTAAGAACAAGAAATCTGCCTAAATGGCCCTCTACGCCGACAATCTGAATGATTATTAACCTAGACATGACAGAATGTTTTCTGGAGGAAAATAGGTTTCTAAAATACAAATAGAATGTTTTCTGGAGGAAAATAGGTTATAAAAATACAAAAGTTCAATCTGTGCTTTGTGCAAAACCGTTTGCTATTGCAAACCCCCCTGTTTTTTATTACCGATAAACCTTGCTTTTCCATGCAAATGCAAATAGATCTCAAACCACTCTTTAAAAAATGATAAAACGTCACAATTCTTCCAAATACATCTATATTTCATCCAAACTTCTTTTGATCACATGGAATTAGGTGTACAACTATTAAGTTTGTATTTTAGCACTAAAGTAAGTCGCAATTCGAAGTACAAACGACCTTTTATGGTATACGCTGATCTTTTACCTTTTGGAGTTTTTCCTGCACTACATTTACCTTTAAAAGTATGAATCATTGTAGGACTATAGCTATGAGTATGGTGTTTTTGAAAAAGTCTATGCTTCTTTAATGGTTTTGCCAAATGATGCAACATATGAATGTCAACGCTTTTTTATTTGTGTGGGGGGGATTATGAAGCTTGTCTTATGGTTTCGATGTTTGTCCACCGTTAAGGCCTTAATGTTACCTGTAAAGTGATTTATAAATTTTAGATAAACTATAATGGATATTCATATCACTTTCACTTTATTCTATATTGAAAGCTAGAATTAAAGATAATATAAGAGGGTTTCTCATACGACTCGGAACATTCTTTGTATTAGTTTTGTCTAATAAAAAAAAAAAAGTCACTAGATTTGTTAAAATTTGTATTACTTTCACCAATGCATTTCCTTTTCAGAAATTACTGCTGAAATCTCTTAATATCGTCAAATTTAAATAAAATTTATCTACTAATGATCTGTTGAAATATATACTGGAAAAAACAGAAGAAGTTTGAATATGAAAAGAACAAGTGGCGTTAATTATGCATTCGCTTATTATATCAAAACTATTTATCCTTTGTTAAAAATTTTAAAATAGAAGAATTAGGATTTGAATGAAAGATTATTTCTTGAAGCGTAAAAATAACAATTATAATTTAATATCTCAAGAGTCTTAATCAATATTGATTCTCTACTTTTTTCATCTAATAAAATGTCTGTCTCAAGGAATAAGGAAAAAGACTGGAAATTGAAAATCTGTTCTACATTATCTGATTAATATAAATATAAGTGTTGATTTGAGAAACATGAATGCATTTGTTCAATTGAAATGATTGATTTGTTACAGCCATTTGATATTGAAATAACATGTATGGTATCGTTGTTCTTGAGACATCCATAATAATCGAAATTGAGCTTCAACAGGTGATAAAACGACCTTGAATAGTGGACCAGGATCCAAATCATAACAAAAATCTGTAAAAAGCCTAAACATACAACAATCGACCTTATTTTAAATATACCAAAAGGACAACGTTCAGCAGTAATGTAAACAACAATTACTCCAATATTTGTTTTGGCTTAAAACCAGGAAAAAAATATTGCGGAATTGCGGAGCTCAATCATTCCCGCACGCCTTTCCTTATCAATATTTTCCATTAGATAAATTGTGAGACCTTGTGAACTATGTTTTATTGAACGAGTCTTATATACCAAGTTTCAGTATTACGTAGAGTATTTTATCCCGTTATGGCACTTATAGGTAAATTTTGCTACCAAAACTTTATATATAAAAGAATTTGTTAAGTCTTTATTTAAATTATGTAGAAAATCAGCTACTTATTTTGTGAATCATGCCGAAATTACTTTACTAAGAAATGGAAACAAACACACAGGCATAAAATCTACACACTACTTGAAGTAGCTATTTCACACTCGAGGAAATAAACAAACGTTCTTCTTATGGTAAATCTTTGTGTTAATTTTACCTCAGAAAATCTGAAGCTAGAAAGGGACGATTTTGGCTGTTAGTATTAGCTTTATTCAAGTAAATTACTTGAACATGAAATCAAAGATACAGAAACAGAAAGATCTACTTCATACCTTAACTTACATCAAGAAATTTACAATAACTTAACAACAAGAGTGATGAGTTTGATTTTCCAACTGTAAACTTCCTATTCATGGCTAGCAACATTCCATGTATCTATTTCAATTGATACGCTACTTCAGAGCTTGTGCTTTCCATCAGCATTTTATTGATAGAGGGTTAGGGTTGCAACTGAAATGGAAGCTACCGAATCAAGGGTTTCTAGGGGGAAGATGAGACATCAGTGCAGAATTTTTTTGTCGTCATGATTTGATAGACCGGAACAAAATTTCAATTTCACAAATAACCATGCGTATCTTCCCAATGTTGTGACGACAAATTCATTCCTATACCGGTTGTTACTACATCGATTTTGACAATACACTGGTTTTGTCTACTGAGTAACACGACGGGTGACTCTAGAGGAGCAGGAGTTGCTTACCCTTCCGGAACACCGAATCTTCACTTGGTTTTTGAAGTGATCGTGTTACTCCTGCTTTAATTTTAAATGTAGTGTTGTGTATTTTATATATGTCTTCAGTTTCATTTTGTCGGTCAAGGATTTGTCCGTTTCTGACTTAACGATTTCTGTCTGAAAGGTTGATATCTTCAAATTCCTTTTAACTTTGATAAATCTCAGTAGAGTATATTAAAATTCAGGGTTTTCTTAACGATCAGCGATCAAGGAGCTGCATATATGGTTTAATTTTCTGATTAAATCAAATTATTATTTTATTTTTTAGATAGAAGTATTTTTGATATTGACAGTATATAAGTTTTCAAAAGACATCAATGCAGTACAACGAGTAGAACTATTTTAGAAAATATTTTTTATTTTCTACCTTGGATCTGTTTAAACATAAAGCTAATGGTTCTGATTGCATAGTATGGAAAACTTTGACTTCCTTGTATATACTACAAAAGAGCTTTTGCGTCAAAATTAAATGCTTGTAATTGGATAAGGTTAAAGTCTAAAGTGAAATTACATCTAATGGAACATCAAATTAATTTTACTTAAACCACTGTTGTAAGTCCAATGAAGAATTCCCATGTGAGAGATCAAAGGAGCATAGAACAAAGAGAGAAGACAAGATAGAAACAAACTAAAAGACTTAAAGTCTCTCTACTGACACAGGTTAACATTCTCTTTTTATCGCCATCCTTGTAAATCGTAGGGAATAGTAATGACCTCTCCAGTGGTACCAATTAACACCATCGGCATTGCTTGAATGGTTTCCGAAAAGATACTGACCATTGAGATTTGAATGGTGGCATTTCTCGTACCACCAAGCACCTTTAAACTGAGCAGCACAATTGAATGGGTATATATCGTTGTCATTGTCGTATGTTGAGAACATCATACCGTTTTGTCTTGCGAGGCTGTTTCCTAAAAGACAATTTAAAATGTAAATTTATGTATCTTCAACATTTCTTATAGAAAATGATACAACCTGCTCTTATGTTACTTCGCAACCTGGTGACAGTAACAACCAATAACTTGAATTGAATTTCACCAATAGTTTTAATATAATTACCCGTTGATTTGAAAGAAAATATCGTATTATGCGGCAGTTCTTCTTTATCATTGTGGGAAGTATATTTTAATTTTTTAAATTTCCAACTTGGCCCGAACTAACAATAATATTCACTTAATCAACATCCTCAACCCAACTTACTTGATCAATACTGCTTTGCTTGCCAACAAACTAATTTTCTTGAATGGCAGAGTGATGGATTGTGATGTAATAATAGTTTGCTCGAAGAAATATAAGCGACGATAAAATAAATACAAGAGGCTTTCAAACCATTAGACTAAAATCGAATTATAATATTTTTAACAATCAAATGTATGTCATAATCACAAGTTCTGTATTAAATATTGCGTAAAATAATATATAAAATAATAGATGTATATTAAAACTAAAATGATAGGATTGCTTAAATGATTTGGATGATATGTAAGCACGTTATTAAATTATAAGCGTACATCATTTTATTGCCTAACATTTTCAGTGCAGATCAATTAAAGCAGAGGAATATTTTAGTAAGCCTAACTCGTAAAAGATATCCTAAAAACGGAACAAAATAAATGTCAAAATAATGCGATATATCTTAGTGATGTCAAAAAGATACCGCAGAGCAAGGAGAAGACATGCTTGTTTCCTAAGAAGTTGAATTTTCGAATGATTGGTTAATAACTCGAGTTTTGAAGAACATGAAATTCAAGCATCCGACAAGACACACAATTTCCACAGCTGATAAAAATGATTGTCTTGTGATGGTTTTTTTTTGTCGTAATGTGCAGAGTGATATGTTAAAATTGTTTATTTGTGTTGTCAACAGATTATCTACAGAAAGGGAACACACAGCTTTAAAAATCCAGTGTAGAATAACCATGCTAGAGATCGAACGTGCAAATTTGTCATATATAGCGTAGAAGTCTCTCAAGCCGGGAGGGTCCTTGAAAACTGAAGGAGCTTTAGTACAAATTAGCGATGATTTTGCAAAATAAGACAAAGTCAATACACAAACTTGTCGATACCTCTGCTGGTGGATCATAGAAATTTGTTGCATTTCTAAAATTCATAAGCACTGAAAATGGATAGGCCTTGAAAATTAATGCACTAAGTAGTGGTCCCCGCGTCGAATTTGGCTTCCCATTTGGGTTTATTTCGATTTGAGTGCTTTTTTTGTAATTTTTGAATCTATGACTTCCTATGTTTTGGTTTTAATGCTACTGATGGTTACTCCTTGAAATGTACACACAGCATCTAAATTTTCCATATTTATTTAACATTGATAATTTGGTATTTTATCAAATTACATCCTTCTCAAATATATATATATATATGTCCAAAAATAGTCAATTCTTACAGATGCGTCGGACCGCTGTGGAACGATACATTACAAATGAAAATAATATAATAGACTTCTAGGAAATATAAAACGACGCAAAATAAAATACATATACAATAAAATAACTAAATATTTCGAGAAACAAATTATCTTCATCGGTAGTAACTGCCTGATTTAAATTGGCAATCGGTTTGTTTTTCCTCCGACAGGTCAAATATTTTTGTCAATTCAAGAACATGTACAAGATAAACTGATTCTTCATTATCTGATTGATTATCTGGTACAGGTTCTTGGAATGACAAAAATATTTTACCTGTTGGAAGAAAAACCGACCGATCGCCAATTTAAATCAGGCAGATACTACCGATGGAAAGAATCTGTATTGAGTCTCGTTATATCCTCCAGTCATAGTTCTATAACTATATAGATAACTCAAACAAATAAAACCCATGCATATGTAACGTGTACATACCGGCCGTTCAAGAGTATCCAGATGTAACGTATACATACCGGCCGTTCTAGAGTATCTAGATGTAACGTATACATACCGGCCGTTCCAGATTATCCAGATGTAACGTATACATACCGGCCGTTCCAGAGTATCAAGATGTAACATATACATACCGGCCGTTCCAGAGTAGCCAGAGTAACGTATACATACCGGCCGTTCCAGAGTATCCAGATACATTTAGTGTGTACTTTGTACTGGAATCTCCAACATCAAAGTGATCGTATACAGCATAACGATATTCGCTGTCAAAGTCCTCAAGTTCCACACGTAATTTATATGATGCAGATGATGTAATCTGGTGAATCCTTCGATTTCCTTTACAAATACATTTAGATACAGTATAGCAACCATATAAATTATAATTTAAAATTTCTAAAACAAAACCAAAACAGTACATTAACGCAATCACACATGTAAGATTTTTTTCAACAAAAGATAGCGATGGTGTTGCAACTATTTCTTCCGGCATAAATATGAACCTGTGAAATTCTCTTTATCAACGGCATAAATATGATATTAATCTAGTTAAAGGCAAATTAAACACAAACATTGTATTATATATACGGGGGAAAACCGCAGAATTTGCCCTTCATCTGTTAAGCGTTTGCAATTACAAAAAATAATAGTTCTTGAAGCTGAACGAACTGGAAATATCTTTCACATGTAAAATGTACGAGAGTTCAACTCTGTATTATTTTAAGCTGCGCACTGTTAATAGTTGTATTTTGTTCTTAGCTTTTATGTACACTTTGTGTTATGATCCGTCTTGTGTGTGTTGTCGAATTTACAAATTTTGTCGAATACTCCCATTTTGCAGGCCCTTTGACTTGATTTCGCTTCCAATCAGAAATCCACTTAATATTAAATCCAAATTACCTTAAGCCAAGTATATTTTCAGTCTATAATAAAAAATTAATTTAAGAAGAATTGTATTTATTTTATTTTTATCTGTATAATATTTAATGATTAATCATTGTTTATGTTAATATTTGTTTATGAAAATACCTAGCCAGTGCTCTCCTGTTAAGTTGCCAAAACCTTCTTCGAATTCAGACCAACCACGATAAAAATCTATGCTTCCATCCATTCTCCTCTGGAATACCTTCAGTAAAGAGTAAGGAATTCGTTGGTGAATTAAAACATTCCCATATTAAGGACGCTTTTACTACCAAAGGAAAGAAAAGCGCACATAATTTAAAAATAGGCACATAAACGGACAAGGGTCGTCGAAGGCTTTTAAGCTCAAAGTTTAAAAAGAAATACTGCTCATTTTACAAATTATTTATTTATCACATAAAGTTTTTATAAAAGCCGTGATATTTTCCTGTTTAACCAAATATGACAAAAATATATGACGTCATTGTATTTTTACAGTAATAACCTAATTCCTTTCTAAGTACCTAATTTGAACTATAGATTTGTAATGTATTAAGCAATCTTGAAAAGGAATTACATTTTAAGGAAATTTGTTGCCTCTAGTTAATTGTAGTTAAGTACAGTCTATAAGAAACAAATATTTTTACTGGTATATAAGAATTTTTTCTATGTATACTATCTTTCTGATATACTTTCTGAAATATAGTGTTAGATTATATAAAATTGAAAATATCTGCACGTCGTTAGCACTTAAATCATACAACATCTTTAAAACAACAGGTGGGAACATTTTTAAAATTGAGATTATATATGATGCTATATCACCAAAAATATATAATTAAATGAAAAAAGTACTTATTAGGAGATGGTGAAAAAAAAATGACCGGGAACAGTTCAATAGAAGATAATGAAAGAAAGTCGTTCTTAAAATTTATAGTGAATAATATGAATAGAAAATTATCTGCATCTTGTTAACAATAGTCTGGGATTGAACGTAAACGTTAATTTTCGGTTTTATAATACGTCAGAATGGGATTTTGAACCGTTATGAAAAAGACCCCTGCAGACTTTTGCAAAATTAGATATTTTGCAGACTGTTTTCCTCTAAATGAAGGGAAGTCATAAACTTGCAAACAGAACAACCCTGTCCGGTTAGTGTTTAGACCAATACCCCTTGCCTCCAATTTTATGATTTTTTTTTTTAATTTTCCAAAATATGATAAAAACACTTGAAGTACGTTAAAGTGAAGGAAGGTGTCATTATTCTGTTATTACTATATTTACTTTATTGCAGATGCCAAAAGCTTATTTAGAAATCGTTAAGAATGAGAAGACCATTAAAGAGAATAGACGTAGTAATTTACCATTAAGAATATATACTTGCAGTAACGAACAGCTTTCAAGGAATAACAATATGATGTACACCCGTCAAAATGATATACTTATACGTAGAGTAACTTGCATACGACAAATTTGTGTTGTGTATATGATGAAGCCTTTATTCGATTATCGTTTGATCCTACGTAATATATGTGTTTAGTTTCGGTCTTATGTTTTAGCTGTTTATTGTCGAATAGCCACGTGAGAGAGGTCAAATTGTTTCTTTAAAAGTTCGTATTGGTACAAATCAAATTCCTTTTCAACATGAAGTGATCTCTTGCTTCGATATATACAGCTTTTGATAGCCAAATCTAACACTGTGTGGAACCCAGTTTCATATCTCAGTAAAAGGTCAAGAAAACGACATGAATGAATATAACATAACGTTCATCTTAGATTATTTTATTCCACATCGTTATAAAACAGTAAGTAAACATATGTTTCCTTACGCAGGGCTATACTACGTTTGTTTTTCGATCAGCACAAAATGGACAAATAAATTTTTAAAAATAACAATTTTACGAAGAATATGTAAAAGAAATACTTTGACATCTGCTTCGATTGAGGTTAACCCGGACTGGAGTTAAAAAATTCCACGACAGATGCTGTGCGCACGACAGGGAATATTTACTTATCCGGGGCACTTAATGTGGAGTTTGTGGATTCTAAGTCATGATACCCTTTGGTTTTCGTTTTATTTCTTATTTTGAACTTTACACTTTTGATCTTTACACTTTTGATCTTTCGCATGGATATTGACTTTGAACAACAAAAACATAAAACCTAAATTATACACATCTTTAAAAGTAACTAACAGTTGAATAAAGGTTTCATTACATTAAAAAATACCGGATTGGAAAATGGACCACGCAGCGGGTGTCTTGAAAGAAGCAGCAATTGGTTACCCATCTGATCTACCCAAGTTCATCTGCCCCTTTGGTAGCTTCGATTTTTTTTTATACATCGTTGCCCTAGTGCCATAAATAAGGTGAAAGTAACTATCGTTTTAGTCAGAAAATTTTTTGCAATCACGAAATTGTTATTTTAGTAATAAACAATAAACCATGAGAAAACGCTTATCAACCTTACCAAAGCCTATTTCAGCTTGCTGAACACTTCAGTAATACTCTTATCAAAAGTGCACTGAAGAGCATATGTCAGGAGTGAGCCGATTCTCCCAACATGTCATCCTTTTGTTTTAAACACGTTTGATATCATTATATTTCCTTTGGCAATTTCGCAATAAAATTTATATGATATTTCATTTAAAAAAAGGCTTGCTTCTTGTCAATGTCAAGGAACATACGGACAGTTCTCTTGAAAATAACGTCTTTCCGAATCATTAATATATTCTCTCTGGACTATTTTTAAAATCCAGTAAAGATTTTGTTAAATAGATTTAGATTTAGTCTTTTGTTCCATTTGTTTCTGTTTATCTTTTAGTTTGTTTCATATTTTCGTGTATCTTTTGACTATGCGCATTTGATCTCTCACATGGGTATTACACTGGACCTTGCACAACACAACCAAAATACAGTAATTTAATCTACCGATATTTATGAGATTTTATCGCAAATTACAGCCATAACTAAGTTATCGATTTATATTTCCAATGTTTCCGCCATCCAGCTGGTGTTGTTCACACGAATGACATTGACGGTTTACCTGTTATGCCATGGATAACTATTTCAAATTTTTGTTGTTGCTGACACGCTCCTTTTTCTATCTTGTATATAATAATCAGTGTATTTGGCGCGAACTTTGTAGAAAGACCTTGTTGATGCATACATTATAATACTCTTAAAAAACGAAATCTAGGTGACGTGTATTCATCAGAACCAATTAGGGATATACCATTTTACTGCATTTTCATGACCAATCTGTGGATAAATATCAAGACTTGTTTAAAAAAACATGGTGATTGAAACATTTTATCAGATTTGAATTAGTTATCGGAGTTTTGCACGCTGATATATGGTAAAATATTAACACCGTTCGCTGCAATGTGAAGCTTTCGGCTCGTTCGCAACGTACACTTGCCGCAAAGCTGATATTTTTGCACACTGGATGATATTTTACGATATTTAGCTGTCAGAATCCCAATTATATATACACATGAAAACAGCAGTTATTTTTGTTAAATAAGGATTATTCTTACATTTTTTTAGCAGATCTTGGGAAAACAGCAATTTTCATTTTTTTTTTTTGGAAAACCCATTTCCATGGCAACGGGAGCTTTTGAACATTTAAAAACTTCAATGAACATTTACTTTAAATCACAAAAAAGTTGAAGTTACAAAAGGAGTTCACAGGTACTAAAGGGGCAGACAAATCGTTAAGTCGGAAGACAGACAAAACCATGGCCAACAAAATCACACACCTACAGACCATTGGCATTTCAATGGGCATCATTTTTTTATTTTCTCCTTACCATCCTCAAATTCTGTGGAAATAAATAAAGAATGCTATGTCCAAAACTTTGCTAAGCTTTCAACCTCTGAAAGGCAATTATATTATGACCAACGGACGTACGGACGAAGATAACGACAAAAACTCAAATTTTATGTTGAAATTGCGGGAATATCATGTTGGTAAGGATGAGTCTTTCTGGCAAAGTACAAGGTGGGCTTACCTTGCCCAATGCACTTTCTAA